>PVJX010014316.1:0-14569 GCA_004027295.1 Dolichotis patagonum
TGAAAAGATGGACTATGTTATTTAGTATGAGCTCTCCATATGCAAAGATAAGGACAACCATTTGGAAGAAAACAAGAGACAATATGACAGATAGTGAAGATCTCTGGTTGTCTTGCTTTGAAATTTATGCTTTCTTATGTCCCATTCTGTTCTGTTTTGTTGTGTTTAATTTTACTCCCTTTTAAAATAAAATTTAAAAAATTAAAAAAAAAAGACCTATGTCCTTGTTTCTCATTATGTATTTTTCATTTTGAACTTTATTTACAGTTGGGGTTTTTTTCAAATAAAAGAAGCCACATGATATTTAAGCTTATGTGCCTGATTTATTTTACTTAACGTTATGATCTCAAGGTGCATCCATGTTCTTACAAGTGACTCAGGTTTACCATTCTTTATGGCACAGTAGCACTCCACTGGATATAAGTGCCACACTTTATTATGGCTCCTGTGGCTGACAGTTGTCCCCGAGAACACTCTGATGCCAGGTTGAACCCAAATGCTTCCTGCAGCATAGCTGAGACTTCTTGGGTGGAAACTCGGAGAACAAATGCTCCAGGAAGGCAACAGGGCTATAAATAAATGCTCCGTGGCTCCCTGAAGTCAAGCCTGAACCCACAGAGTGAGCCGTGGCCCAGGCTTCAGGCCTCCGCCTGCTCCCACTCTATGCCCTCAGCACTGGGTGAATCTGCGCAGGGAGGCCGCCCATGCCTCTGGGGATTCATTTCTGCCTCTTGAGCAGCAGAAGGGGATCTGAGCCTTCCGCCCTCCACCGCTGTCCTTCCCCCAGCTGCTGGTTTGGGAGCCTTGTTTGCAGAGTCGCTGACCTCCCTCCTGCGGGGTTCAGCCTCCGGCCAGGGCCAAGGTGGAGCAGCCTGGTGGGTAGCTGGGTGCTGTTTCTTTCCAGGAAGGAGTGTGGGCTGGACTCGGCAGATCTGGCTGAACCGGGAGGGGAAGCAATTGTCCAGAGGCCCAAAAAAGGGGAACCCTTGCCTTGGGGAGAAGGAAGCAGTGGTTTGGGGCTGGCTGGACTCCAGGTGGCAGGCGATGGCCAGGACTAGGTGTCTCTCATCCTCCCCACCCTCCAGGGTCCCCAGAGACAGAGGAACAGGAAGGAAAGCAGCCCATAGGCTGTGCAGGTGGCTGGGTGGCAGTAGCAAAGTTTCCACAGAGGCAGGAACTCACTGACCAGAGAAGCTAGTAGTGGAGGGGCTGCCCACGGGCGCTGGGAAAGCAAAGCTTCCTTGGGAAAATAGGTCTGTCTTCATTTCACCTGTCCACCCATGCACCTTGCCTATGTCCAGCCATCTCCCAGTCCACCCATAGACATCTGATTGTGTTCACGATGTGTCACGCCGGAGGCATGCGCAGGTAGACACAGAATTTAAGATCAAAGGGCTCCTTCCTATTCCAGGATCCAAATAGGATCCTGGTGCTTACAGTACAGTACTTTGCAGCACAGTGAGACTGAGAGGGACAGGATGCTGGGTGCACAGAAAAGGGACACTAGGTCACTGTGCCACTCAGGGCAAGCTTCCTGGAGGAGGACGCCATAGTGAATGTGGAAGATCTAATGTGCTGTGGTGAGGTCCAGGATTCTAGGAGGCAGGCGGATCTTCTCCAGTATCTCCTCCTGCAGAGCAGGACACCTGCTTTGTACCGCTGTGAGAACAATCAATAAACCTCTGTTATCTTAAGCCATGGATGTTGGGAGTTCATTTGGGTTAGCTCCTCGTATTTCCTTAAAGAATGTGCCCCACACCCTGTGAAGACAGGGAGAGGAGGGGAAGAGTGTGACAGAGGGAACTGAATGTGTTCAAGCCCTAGGGAGGGAAGGTGTACTGAGTCCACGCTAAGCCTCTGGGGCTCCACCATAAGCTAGTGGGGTCCCACGGACTGGACCCCCAGGCATGTGTGTCTCTGGATCGCTGATCAAGGTCCCCAATTTGGGGCTCAAATCCAGGTCTCCCTAAGCACCCAAGAAAACCAAATAAATGTCCCAGGTGATCTGGTTCCCCTTTCTGGGGAAGCCCAAAGAAGCTCGCCACCCACTAGGTGAGTCGGCCCACATCAACCAGCTCCCATCTGTGGCTGGGAGGTAGTGGAGGTTACCTGGAGTTACCTGCTCCTCTCTCCAGGAATCTGGGCAGAGTGAGCAATGGGGCACCCAGCTCCCCACTGTCCCCCCACAGAAAGCTGGAAGCAGACATGGCTGCTGCCCTTGGCAGGGTTGGCCTGGCCACACCATGGGGCCCACAACAGGCAGGAATGACTTGGGCTTCAACAAGGGTCCTCCACTTCTTTGCCACTGCTCCCCCATTTCTGAAACTAATATGTTCCGAATCACCTCTGTCCAGGGGCTCCCTGGGTTCTGCAGAGGCCTCTGGTTCTGACAGAGACAAGGTGATGCTCAGGGTATCCTCCCCACTCTTACTCTGCCCTATGAAGAGCAGCCCCTTTTTACCATGCTCTGCTTCCCCAAAAGGCAGCATCTGAAGAGAGAAATTCACAGTTTAACAGTTTGAAAGAAAAAAAAAAAACAGGTCAAGTCCAATGCCTACATTTTCTAAATGGAGGCCCTGAGTTTCAGAAAAATGAAATACGGTTGATGAAAACACAAGCACAAAGTAACAGAAAATGGTCTGCTTGCCATTTGTGTCTGTCTGTAGTCATCTGCCCATCTGTCCATCCATCCATCCACCCACCCATCTGTCCATCCATCCATCTGTCTTAGTTACTTTTCTCATTGTGAAGACAAAATAACTAACATCCAAAGTTAAAGGAGGAAAGGTTTATTCAGCTACCAATTTGCAGAGGTTTCAGTCCATAATTGGCTGGCTCCAAGGCACGGTGGCATCGCAGGGCAGGAATAGTTCATGATGGGCAGAAGGTAGCAAAGCAAGCAAGGGGGAAGATGCGTCTCTTTCTGTCCCTTATATTGTATCCAGGCTACGGGATTAGGATAGTGCCAAACCAGTCAGTGGACTGATTTAGTGATCAGGCAACCTTAACTCTAGCACCCTTAAGCCTAATACTGCACCATGAGTCAGTTACACACTCTAGATCCAGCCACCTCTGAAAAAAACCTCACCTGTGGCCACATGGGGCTTTGGGGGAACATCCAGACCCAGGTCATAACACATGCAGCCACCCAGCAGGAACTTCAGGCTCCCATGTTTTGTCTTCCTCTCCTGGTGGCCCAGGTAATCTCATCTAAGCTTCACAGCCTTCTTAGCGACATGGAAGAGAAAGAACCTGAGTTCCACACAGATTCGGGCTCAGCTTCCTTTCTGCCCACTTCCGGCACTGAGTCTGACTTCAGTCTCCTCACCTGGAGAATGGAAGCTGCGCTTTCTCCCTCTGGGTTGGGAAGGGCTCACCAGGCTGTGCCTTCTCAGCACTGAATGTATGTTTTGCAGCGGTGAGTGGGGAGGCTCTGGGCTGCGTCCCATCTGGGAGTGCTCAGGGCCACGAAGGAAGCACATCTCTGCTCCCCTTACAGAGAGACAGGGTATCCTTGCTGGCCAGAGCTGGCGTCTTCCTCTTCCGCCCATTGTCTGGGAGACCTCGCGTGCACTTGGCCAGGAGATTTCCGCAGGAATCGTGGTGTCCAGCCAGCTGGGCACATTACGCATACCCGGTCTCCACCTCTTTGCTCACCCTCTCCCCCAGTGAGGGTGCCTGCAGTGTACCTGGTGCCATGTCCCACAGGTCACCCACTCAGTTGTCACTTCCTGAGACAAGCCAGCCCTGAACTCTCTGCCTTGATTTTTCATCACGCTGCCACAAGTTACATGTGTCCCCTCCGCTTGGCCATTGCCTGCCTCATCCCCCGGGGTGTGAACATCGATATGATGCTCCTCGTGTGTGCTGGGCACTTAAAGAAAGAGGGCATCAGCAGTGAGCAGCTGGGAAATCCTGACCTCCTGACTTCTGGCTTGTGTATTTGCTGACATCACCTACACCCACCTCAGAGCATCAATGGCAGCCTGAGTCAGAGTGGGGACGACACAGGCCAGGCCCTTGCCCCTCAGAGGGGCAGATATGAAGGGCCAGGTCTCCTGGCTGTATGTGAGTGGCTGTGTATAGATCCACTCATCCCCAAGGTCATTGAGGGGAACCACTGGACCCTGTAAGCTTGAGAGACCAGACCCAAGTTCAAACCCTGGCTCCACCTCTTTCTGGAGGTCATGAGGCCTCTCTGGGCCCCGGTTCCATGTGGGCAACAGGTCTCCTTGCTTCCTTCATTCATGACGAAAGCAACCCCTGTATTGCTACTTGAGCGCTGGATTCCAGGATGAGCACATGAGACGCCAACCCTGCCTGTGAGTGCTGAGACCTTGATCAAGTTACACAACCTTCTGGACCTTCAGTTTACCCATTCGTAAGGTTCGTGACATTTTTGTGAGTTCATGCATGTAAGCTGTTTGGATCTGTGCCTGGTACTAATAATGCTTGTATAAGTACATGTTTTACACTCACCCTTTAAAAATTAAGGTATGGGGCTGGGGATTTAGCTCAGCAGCATACGCACCTGCCTTGCAAGCGTGTGGTCATGAGTTTGATCCCTGGTAAAGATTAAAAAAAAAATTAAGGTATCTTCTATGTGTAGTAGAATGCACCTCTCATTACATAGTATGTAAATTAAGAATCAAATAAAAATGTTTTTTGTGTAAGACTTGTCAAATCATGTGTATAAATATGTATGCACAATTTTTAGACATATACATACAGGCATGCTCAGCTTAGAGTGTGATTTTGTTCCAATACATGCTTCATAAACTGAAGATGCATTTCATACACCTCACCTGCAGCAAACCTGTCTGCAGTGGTAGGTGTTAGTCATGGCTTCAGGGACTACCTGGAGAGCGGGGGATGTTCATCACCCTGACTGGGGCATGTGACAGAGGTCACAGTGGTCCTGTTAGCTACACAGAACCTCGCAGAGCCTCAGTGACCTCCCCCCATGATCCGGGGGCTGACTAGGAACCGTGGCTCATTGCTTCCGCCCAGAATCGCAGGGGAGTCCTGAACCACACCCCTCTAGCCCAGGACAAGGTCTCAATTCAACATTCACACTAGGGCTGCACCGTCAAAAAACTGAAAAATCCTAAACTGAATCATCATAGGCTGGCGACCCTCTGAATCTCCACCCATGTGACCTCACACTCCAGCCAAGCCGGTCACCATCAGCTCTCCAGAGACTTCCTTGTGTTCTGTGGTCAGTTCGGCCAACTCCCCTCTACTCCTCCACCCGTCACTCCAGATACGTGCTTTCTATTTGTGATCATCTGTTCTCTGAGTTATTTAACCTGTTCTGCTTTCTTTTGAGTCACTCAAGGATCATTCTTTTTAGTTTTCCTTATCATACTTTCTACTCCCCTTTATTATATTTTTGCCTATTTATTTTTATGGGCATCTTTCAGGACTAAAACACACACATCTAATGACCAACTCCTACCTAGAATTATAACGCTCTTTCCTGTGTGATGTAAGGGTTTTAAAATGTTATACTTCCATTTTAGCATTTTTCAATCTATGCTGCTCTGGTCAAATAAGTCACCTCTTTAGGACATAAACTCTACAAGCTGTAGTGTTATTTCTGCCTTAACCATCCACTTTAACAGCTCTGTGGAGGTTTACTCTACAGATCTTAAAACCTAGGCATCATAAGAGTATAATTCAATGATCTTAGTATATTTATGATGTTGTACAACTGCTGATGTAACACAATTTTAGAAAACCTCCCTGTGACATTTTCATTCACTTACCATTGTCTTAACTGTGAGTCATCACTAATATGCTTCATGGATCTATAGCTTTGCCTTTTCTAGACATTTCACATAAATGGCAATGTCACCAGTCACAGTGTGTCACCTTGTGCATTAGAGTTCTTTCATCTAACATAGTGCAGTGAAAGAAAACTTACGTTTCCCTTTTTAAGGAACTGCCAACCTTCTTTCCAAAAAGGCTGGGATTCTTTACATTCTCACCTGCAGTTGATGATTAATTTTTTTTAAATAATAAGAAAGTAGGAAACACAATCTTTTGCATTAATTTTCACGTCTAGCTTTTAAGGTGATCTTTATTCCCTAAAATTAAAGATCTAAGTTTCTACATAGAATAATTTCCCTTCCTGCTGAATATCTTATTGTGTAGGTTTGCTGGCACTGAATTCTCTCAGTTGTAGTTCTCTGAAAATAGCCTTATTTCACTTTAATTTTTGCAGGATAATTTTACTGGATGTAGAATTTGAGGTGAACAGGTTTGGTTTCTTTCTGGTTTTCAAAGCTGTTTTCCATCGTTGCTTTGCTTGCAGTGTTTTAAGGAGGAAGTCAGGCAACATTCTTATTCCCATGGTCCTGGATATTTGACGCTTTAGCTTTTTTTTTTTTTTTTTTTTTTTTTTTTTTTTTTTTTTTTTTTTTTTAGACAGGATCTTTCTTGTAGTTCAGGGCTTTCAACTCACTATGTAGCCCAGTCTGGCCTTGAACTTGTGACACTCCTGCCTCAGCCTCCTGAGTGCTAGGTTTATGAGTATATCACCATGCCTGGTATCATACCACATCTTAATCCTTTTTATGTTTTTGGTTCTTCAAAGTTGTGTTTCATTGTTTTTTAAAATCAATGTCATTGTAGTGTTCTAGCTGTGGTTTTCTTTATATTTACACTGCATTCTTTTTTCTTTTTTTCTTCCTAAGACTCCAGTTACAAGTCTATAAACTGTTCGATCTCATACCATGGGTAACCAATGCTCTCTTCACTGTTTTTTTCCAATCTTTTCTTCAGTGTCAGTGTTGGTGTATTTTGATCTGTCTTCAGGTTAGTGATCTTTTTTTCTCTTGGGTCAAATCTACTGTTTAGTCAATACATTTTCAGTTTCAATATTTTAATTTTAATTTTTGAATTGCCACTTTATTTTTCAGTTTCCTAAAGTATATCACTTCCACACCCATTGTATTTTATTCTATAACTTTATATATATATATATATATATACACACACACATATATATGAAAACTCTTAAAACACTCTAGAAGAAATATATATATATATATACATATATATATATACATATATATATATATATTTGCTAACAGAGTTATTTCTGCATTTGTTACTTGTGGTTTTTCTCTTGATTATGGGTCACATTTTCTCTTTATCTCTTGTTTAGTCTTTCATTTTATTATATTCATGGAAATTAGGTATACAATCAATCGCGTCAAGTGCAATTTTGCTTTTATTTTTTGTTTTGTTTCCTAGAAAGTCTGAGTGCTTTCTGCAGTCTGGTGATTAGACAGAGGGAGTGGTTGATCACTCAGAGTTCTTTTAGCGAGTAATTGAGCTGGGGATGAGAAGGAGCTTTAATTAGACTGAGTTACCTGTAATTAGCTCAGCCACCAGCATCCTCTGTCTTTTTTTGTTATTATCTTGTCAGCATTTGAGGTAGGAGGAGTTGGCTGCAATTTCAGATGTTTTGGGTTCTCATTTAACTTCAGTGACTTCAAGGCCCTGCAGTCCAATCACTGGGAGAATGTGCACAACTCTTCCTGTTTCCTCTGCTAATGTGCCTTTCCTCCACCTCTGCCTTCCAGAAGGAAGGTAGGCAGCAGGGGAGGGGGCTGAACTGCTGGACTGTGATCTTCCTTGCATTGGAGGCTGGCCCATCTTGTGGCCTTGAGAGACGTCTTGTACTTGGGATTCTTCCAAACTCTGATTTGACATGTACTCTAGTCCAAGACTGCAGTGACTTTCCCTTGTCTTTGTACAACTCTCTGTCCATGCAGATACACGCAGCAGTGCTTCCCTAGAAGTGGTGGCTGCCTGGAAATCAATTTGCTGAGGCTTGATTCCCATGTTCTTCCTTAGTACCATAAAAAGTTTGATTTTTTTTCTGTTTCTTCTTTTTGTTGTTACTATAAAGACAAAGATCTTCTACTACACTCTATATCTTTAGCAGAGGTATAAATCTCCATCAGTATCAGCTATTATTATTAGTGTACACAGTCTTTAGTAGAATAAGCCAGGAAGACTATAATTGCAATGAAGACAAATGCTATGATACAGACGTACATGGTTCTCTTAGAGTATTTCCTGGCAAAACAATCATTTTGCAGCTGAGGAAACTGAAGACAAGCTGAGGAGCTGGTTCAAGGTCACACACGTCACTAGTAGAGAGCAGTGTCACCCAATTCTGGAACCCCAGCTTTTGCCCATTCTCCTGCAAATGATTATTTAATTCACTTAATAAATGGCACAATATAAAATATGCTGCCCCTATCTGACTTATGAATGAGGACATAGTACCTGGATATACAACAAATATTTACCGAATGAAGAAATAAATCCTTGCCTCATCTCTCTCTCTCTCTCTTTCACACACACACACACGCACACACGCACACACACACACACGCGCACACACACACACACACACTCAACCTGACCTGGAAGAACAGCCTCCTGTTGAATGGCTCTGAGGCGTTCCTGGCACACGTTGAGCTTCCTTCCCTCCTCATCCAGCAGCAGGGTGCTCTGGGGAACTGGCAAGGGGACAGAAAGGGAAATCTCCAGGTTTCAGAATGGTGTCACGTTTGCAGACATCATCGTGCCCAGTGCTTCCAGGCTCCTGCCTCTAAGATGACTGCTCTAAGGTGAACATGCTTCTCTCCTGCAAAATCCACGTGGAAATTTCATTCCTAATGAAATCAATGGTTTTGAGCCATGTTTGGGTCACAAGAGCACTGTCCTTGCATGGGGTCAATACTACTCTCATGGAGGACTGGGTCAGTTCCAGGGACTGGATCAGTGAACCCAGGAGGCTGCATGCTGACAAGTGTCCTGAGAACCCAGATGCGGTACTGGGGGCAGCTCCTGGACAGTCACCGAGGGCCAACTTGCTTCCCCACTTGGAGCCAGGCACTGTGCAGAGAGGGAGGTTTGGAGGCGTCCTTGAGCGCATCTGATCACCTTGCCCATCACACTCGTCACACCACGTGCTGCACACAAGGTGAGGAATAACTCCACCCACTCCCCGTATATGAGGTGCTACCGGGAGCCCTGTAGGGACCAAGCCGCCACTGTCACCATGACACTTGGCTCAGCCGTGTCCCATCCCCTAGCTCTCAGCAGATAGGGGTCGGGGGCAGCAGTCGCCCGCACAAGGATGCCCCTCAAGCTACTGCTCCACTCACTGCGCCCGAGGGAGGTGGGCTAGCTCTCTTGGCTAAGCGACGTGGTGTCCTGGCCTCTTTGGAGCGACAGGACCACTGGCATACTTTGTTGGAAGAAGGCTAAGGCTGCACACAGGCCACTGCTCCTCAGCCTAGGGCAGTTCCGCCGGACACTTTCTGCCACAGACATCTGATAATTCCTGGAACAGTTTTGGTGGTCACGTTGGGGTGCGACAGGGTGATGGTATCTAGTGAGTAGAGTCTAGGGGTGCTGCTAAAGATCCACACTGCACGGGGTGGTTCCCCACAGTCAGGAATCATCCTGTCCACACATGTGTAAGCATTGTGTTGTCTCACTAGTTCGGGAAGCTGAAAGAAACAACACACACACACACACACACACACACAGACACATATATAGTTAAGATAGTTACACTACTGATTTCTCTGAGGTCATTGAAGAGAAAGATTTGTGCAGGTATTGTTCAGATAATTGAATGCAGACATCTTGCGCTCTGGGTGAATGATTTGGGGATGACAATGTGCAATGTATGTACCATTGTTGCCCCCTTATTTACGTGTTTTGAAATTTTTTTCTTTTTCTCCTCTTTGAAATAAAATAGATTTGAGGTCATTTGTGGACTGTGGGGTAAGAGGACAAGAAGTCACCAAGAAGCAAGCCCTCCCTATGAATCAGCAGCATGTGTGGGCCACTGTGGGACAGCCAGACTCCAGCCCCTTCTGGCCTGTGGGCTGGGAAACAAAGCCAATACTACCCTCCACTCCGACACCCACAAGTGACCGGCTGATCTAGAGAAACTCAGGCTGAGACGACAGCTACTGAGGTGAAATGCAATTTGATGCTTGTGGTGTTTGGTGTTTCACTGACTTTGCAGGTCTAAGGCCACTGGTCTGATCATCTAGTCAGAGGATAATGGTATGCAGTGTGGCATCTATGGGAGGGATCTCCTTCTGAGGGTTGCAGCCATTGTTAATTCCCTATTATCTTGTTTTGAAGTTCTGTATCATTTTCATTATTTTATTTATTCTGTTTTGTTTGATTTTGTTATATCTGATGACATAGGCAGCTATTTCAAAGGTAACAAGCTATATTATGGTAGACATTTGGATTTACTATTGGCTTGTTTTGAAGTCTTTTACTGCATTCATTGTTTTGTTTTTATTGGTTCTATTTTGTTCTGTTCTGTTTGATTTTTACTATGACTGAAGTTATCTGCAGCTATTCTGAAGACAACAAAAGGCATTAGGGTAACCACTGTTGATTTCTTATTGTTTTGAAATCCTGTGTCACTTACACTAGTTTGTTTTGATTGGATTTATTCTGTTTTATTTTGCTTGGTTTTGTTCTCTTTAAAATAAAATAAAACAAAACAAAACAAAACAGATTTGAAAAACAAGAATCATCCTGTCCAGCCTACTGGATGTGATGGTGGATGCGTGTAATCCCAGCTACTGAGGAGGCTGAGGCAGGAGGATCACAAGTTCAAGTCCGCTGAGACCCTCATGTGTTTTGTTTTTGTAGGTCCCGAAGCTCAGCAGCTGGAGGAGGCAGCAGCTTGTCCTGGGAGAGGAAAAGGCTGCCCAAACAAGCTAAGGAAGAGCAGTGAGACCATTGGATTCCATTCTCGGCCATGCTGCAGAGTGACAACTCCTTCCTGCCCAACAGACAGCTCCAGGCTTATTTATTCTCTGGTGACCACAAAGCAGGGACATCTCCATGGAGATCTCTAGGTACAAGGGCACCAGCTGTAAGTGGGGAGGGGTGCAAACTGAGTGCAGGTTTACATGGCGCCTGAGACCACAGCTGTGCAGTTCCCAGGGTGCTGGCATCCAGGCTTCTGACTTCCAGACAAGAGAATGGCAAAGTGTCTGCTTGGAACTGATGGATAAACAGGTGAAATCTGGGGACACTGACAACAGCGCTGTCAGTAACTGCTTAACCCTTCTGCCCACCTCTGGCTCTGGCTGTGTGGCAAGTGGACAATAAGGGACCACTGGGTATCCCTGAAGGTCTCTATGAGAACACAGAGGCCTAAAAAGACATACAGAGCTTAACGGGAGAAGATGACACATGCCTGGTTATTATAAACCTCAAGAATGCAATCATGCTGCAGACAAAGCCCTCTCAAACCAAAGACTGATCGCAGCAGAAAACGCATCCTTAAAGAAAAAAAGAACACAATGCCACAAAGCAAAAGAGCACAGGAGGAAGAAGAAGAAGGAGGAAGAGGAGGAGGAGGAGGAGGAGGAGGAAGAGAAAGGAGAAAGGAGAAAGGAGAAGGAGGAGAAGGAGAAAAAGAAGAGGAGGAGGAGGAAGAAGAAGGGGAATTAGAGGAGCTCTGCGGGACAAATATGATGGCAGAAATAAAAATTTCAGTAGAAGGTTTGGGAGACAAAGTTCAAGAGATCTCTCAAAAACATAGCAAAATAAGCCACTGGAAACAGGAGATAAATGATGACAAAATTACAAGGAAGGTCCAGCAGCTCTGATACTCAAACTGTAGGAGATCTAGCATAAGGGGAAATGTGAGGAGGAAATACCAACAAAGAAATTGAGGTAAACATCCTCAAAATGAGAGACATGATTGTCAAGGTTGAAAGGACCCCACAAGTGCTGAGCACAGAGAATAAACCACATTTTTTTTTACCACAGAAGGTGGATGGGAGATTTTCTCTGGTAGCACAGAGAAGTCTACAAACTTCTAGACAGGGGAAAACAAACTCAGAACAGCTTCACATTTCTCAGCAGCAACACTGGAAGTGTGGAGACAGGGCAATGAAGACTTTATAAAGGCCAAGGATATAGCTCAATAGATGGTGCCTGCCTGGCAAGTGTGAGCTTGAATGCCAGTACTCCCCACCCCAAAAGCCTTTACAATTCTGAAGGCAAAGTATTCTTCATGGAGACGTCTATGTAAGCCAAAATACAAAAATAGCCTTAGACATGTAAAGCCTCATTGACTTTTTCTTAGAAAACTACTTGAGGATGTGCTCCACAAAACAAAGGAGTAAACCAAGAAAGAGAATAGTGTGGATCCCGGAAATGTGCATCTGGCTCAAAGTTGGTGAAAGGATCCTTAAAGGATGCAGAAGGAAGATCTTCTAGGTCATCTGCTGAGAGCAACAAGCCCTATTTGGAAATGCTGGAAGGTTCCAGGAAGGACTTCTTTCAAGATGATAAAATTAGCTGGGCAGGGTGGAGTACTCCTATAATTCTAGCACCTGGGAGGCTGAGGTAGGAGGATCACTGTGAGCTCAAAACCAGCCTCAACTACATAGTGAAACCCTGTCTCAAAAACAAAACAGAATGAAACAAAAACAAAAACCAACCAAACAAACAAACAAACAAAAAAACCCAGATGATAAAATTGGACAAAGCTTGGTGTGAATGAAAACACCAGGATTGACAAAATATAGGGTTAGAAAAATTAGTAAGTAATATACAGAAAACTAAGCAAATGAAAAAAACTGGTAACAGTCATACTGCTAAACATCAGTCTCCCCTAAATTATGGCATAATGGCTCAGGCAGGAGGTAAGTGTGGAAGTTGAGGGGCAAGCATAGAAGAGGTCAGAGGCTAGAAAGCAAATCTCCCACCTCGGGGAGGCAATGGATACGCCTAAAATAGAAACATGTACCCAGCACTACAGACACAATTTGTAGTGAAAATAACTAAGGACCAGAGAGGCCCCCAGAAGGCGCTGAGGATGGCTGGCTGCTTCTGGAAGGAATGGGAGTGCTGAAGACTGATTTGTGTTAATTATCCTCCTAACCATCGGATGCTAAACCAGACATGTGGGCGACTGGGAAAAATTACAACTCGAGCCAGCTAATTCCAGCATTTGGGAGGCCGAGACAGAAAGATTCCAATGAGTTTGAGGCTAACCTGGGCTACACAGTGAGCTTGATCCAGGTTACCCTAAACTATGTAGTAAGAGTCTGTTTTGAAAAAAAATTGAAAATTAAAAGTAATATCATCAAAGCACACGTAATGCTGGTAAAACCTGAACAAGGTCTGTATCTGAGTGAGTCATCGTGTCCCAGTATCAATTCTCTGACTTCAACCCGGGGTCACTGACAGTGTGATGATGGTGGAGGAGAGTTAGGGATCCACTGGACTATTTTTGCCATTGTTTATGCCTCAAACTATTTCAAATGAAAAAGTTATGTAAATGGATGCAGTGATAGAGCGCTTGCCTAGTCTGGGCTAGGCTCTGGGTTCCATCCCCAGCACTGCAAATAAAAGTTCCATAAACAAGTACAATAGGAGAACATGCTGGATTCTGCTGTCCCCAAACTACCCTTTACAGAAGAAGGACATTGATGTCCTCTCTGCCCAGAGAGGCCTCCTGGAGGGAAACCAAGGCATTAGACAGCACCCCCTCCATCCAATCACCACACTTTTGAGTGGACCCATCTGGGACCAGCCACCCCTAGCCAAGTGTGGTGCTCACAGATCTCTCCTCTTGTTTAAGCCCAGGGCAGCAGAATTTTAACAGCATACAGTGGTATGAGACAGACCTGGATAGAATCCTGGTTCTCCTACTGAGTAGCTGTGTACCTTGGAAAGGTTTCTTACCCTCTCTGAGTATGATTGTCCTTCATATAAGATAAGAATACCAATAGCACACACCTTTGGCTCATGGGTTATTGTGGGTCTGAGGTGAAGTCGTCCTCAGGGTCTGGCGTGCAGCTGACATTGAACACATTTGTTAAACACATTCGCTACTGCATATTTACTGAGCACCCACGGCACGCTGCTGCTGAGCCCTGAAGCAATGGGGCTGAACCAGAGAGAGAAAGGCCTCGCGTCACAGAGGGGAAGACAGGAGAGGCAGAAGACAATGGCGCGGGTGCGAGGCATCGCGTGACAATAAATGACCGAGGCGTGATGAGAAGCCACAGGGCCTCTCTGGGGAGGTGACATCTGGGCCAAGACCTAGAAGAGAAGGAGGAGGTGGTTTCAGGAAGAGCAAAACAGGTGCTCTAGGAGGAGGAAAGACTTGGGAAGTCCTGGATCCCAGAGCCAGCCCGGGGAAGGTACAAGCTGGGCAGGCCAGTTCTGGTGGCAGAAGGAAGTAGCCAGGGCTTGACGATTCTTACATCTGTTCCCCACATGGGCTCAGGTTCAACACCTGACCCACTGCAAATCCTCCATTCGTACTGGATGCACAACTGATGTGTGAGGGCAGGGGGTGTTAACCTGGACACGGTTTCCATGGAAACCGTCACCACCGGCCCAGACCATGAGGGGAGCTCCCAGGTTTCATACCCAGCGGGCCTGACTGGACCCAGGCTCACGGCTGTCCCAAGCCCTGCACGGTGGTAGTGTCTTTCTCTCCCTCTTCCACAGCCCCAGTTGTTTGGAGGGACGCTGG
>PVJX010014316.1:14669-45283 GCA_004027295.1 Dolichotis patagonum
CCCCGCCCCAGCTGTGCACACAGCAGGAAGTGGCTCCTGCCTGCTCTCATTGTTCATGGGCTGAGCCACCTGGGCCAGCAGCCCCACAGGAGGGAAAGGCTGAGCAGCCCTGGGACCCCACCTTGCTGTCCCATTGGGCAGCGGAGGAGTCGCAGGTCCAGAAGACAGACTCGGGCATGTTGCCCCACGTACACACCGCCACACATCCCTGTCCATGCGTGGACCTGCAGACATGGGTGCTGCTACTAGTGAGACAGACACAGACACACACAGGGACACGGAGAGGCACACAGAGACAGGCCACCCAGGGGGACAGGCAGGCTGTCCCCTGAGAAGGGAACACATTCACACCGTTGCATGGCACAAAGCCTCATACCTCTCTCTAGGCCACTGCCACACCTCCGCGATAATTGCGAGGGAAACAGACACCTGCCGCCTCCCCCTCCCAACCGCCCCTGCAGCACAGGTTAATGAAGCCTTCACAGGAGGTGGCATCTTCCTGCTGCTGTAAAGCAGCCCCAGCCTAGTGGCCTTTGTGATGGGCCCCAGGGGCACCAGGCCCAGCCCCCACCTCCTGCAAGGCTGTTGCAATGATTAGTTCTCCTGCTTTCTGCCTAAGGGCCTCTCTGGGTGGATCCCCACGGGGTCCCTACTTCTCTGGCTCCAGGACACTTGAAAGACAACAGCTGCTGCTCTCTGCCTATTCCAAGGGCTAATTCAGTCCGTCTGGCTAGAGGGAGACTCAGTTTCTCCTTCTTGTCATCCTGGGCTGGGGGCCTTGGCCTTTCTCTCTCATACATGGACCTCTCAACCACCCTGGACTTCTGCTCTTTTATCTACATATCAAGGCCATTGGCTGCCTCTGGGCCTTTGCACCTGCCCTGTCCTGTCTCCCAGGTCTTTGCTGGGCTCCCTTCTTCGTAGCATTTACATCTCAGCTGGAAGTTCCCCTCCTCAGAGAGTCCTGCCTGACCCATCTGGCTATATACAATGTTTCTAGGTGCTCGTTCATGTTACTGGGGAGCTTTAAATAATCATCCAATGTGAGCCTTGTGCAGGTTCATTAAGGATCTCTGAAATGCAAATCCTGAGTGATGAAATTTTAAAAAAAATAGCCCCACACAGTTCTACTGCGCGGCCAGGGCTGAGAATTCTTGCCCCATGGACTTCAGTCAGCAAGAACAAAGGCTGAGTTCCATAGACCCCTCCCCAGCATTACTACCGTTTATTGAGCACCTACTATGTGCCCACCCTGCAGCGCCCTTGTGTATTATGAGTCTCGGTGCACACTTGCATGGTCAATACCCTGTACCACGTATGGTAGAGCATCCATTCCATCCCCCACCAGCTCCCTGAGATAGGAAACTTGTTCATCTCCATTTTACAGACCAGAAGACTGAGGCTCAGAGAGGGAGAGTAACTCAACTGAAGCCGTGCAGCTGGACACCAACAGGTCTTGGGATTCGTGTTAGTTACTTTTCTCATTGGTGAGACCAAATCCCCAACACCCAGTTTAAAGGAGAAAGGTTTATGTATTTATTGCTCACAGTTTGTGGAGGTTTTCATCCATAATCTGCTGGGTCCACGGCAGGATGGCATGGCAGAGGGGCATCACACAGGAGAAACAGTTCATGGTGGCAGAAGACAGCAAGCAAGCAAGCGTCCTTAACAGAGTCCTTCTGCCCCTTTTATCTTACCCAGGCTATGCAGGGTGGGTGGCACTCACACCCGTAATGAATCAGTCCCAGCATCACACACTGTGGATCCAACCACCTCTGAAAAGCCCCAGCTAGGGCTGCCTGAGGCTTTGGCCTGGGAGAGGCACCCAGACACAGCCATAACAGGAATTGACGAAACAGTGCTGCTGCCCAGCCAGGCTCTGAATGCCGCCACCAGGCTGCCCTTGTTTTGTTCAATCCTCACGAACACTTCCTGACTGGACATTTTGAAGATGCACAGTCAGGGCTCAAGGAGTCAGGAGACCTGCCTGGGGTCACACCTGGGTCACACAGAGGGGACAAGCTAAGAGGGACAACTCCCTCTCATCCTCTTCCAGATCTGGAAACTAGCCTTGGGCACACTGGAGCTTGGAGCCCAGGATGGGCTGGCCACCTGCTGCCCATGAATGAATTAAGGATGGTAGTGACAGACATGTAGACAGCACCAATGTGGTGGCCACAGTCCTAAGTGTCAAAGAGACCCCAGGAAGAGGGTGATACCCAGATGCATGTGCTCCTCAATGGGGCTCCTGGGAGATGGCTGGGCCATGGCGGGGCTACACTTATGGGCAGGTTAGTTCACTGACGACTGTTGAATCTATTGTCGGGCAGTGGAGCCTGGTGGGAAGAGCTGGTCGCTGGGCACACAGCCTGGCAGAGTCTCTCTCCCTCCCTGGCTCCCCCCTTCTCTGGCTGCTTCCTGTCCGCCATGCCCTGAGCAGCTCTCCCCTACCAGGTCCCTGTGCCATGCTGCCCTGCCCTGGAGCTAGTCCATCATGGGCTGAAACCTCTCCTCCTTTAAGATATGAGTGGCCCGTATTGTGTCCCAGCGGCCAGGAAAGTGACTAAGATGGCCTCATCTCACTAGCAAGGCACAGGTGCAGATTTTAGTGACTCACGAGGTCACGTAGCCAGTCCATGTACAGCTGCTGAGATCTGCACTCAGGCTGGCTGGTGGCAGTCTGCACCACAGTCCCTCTGGGGGCTCTGGTTCCTTCACTGCCCGCAGCCCAGTCACGTGCTCTGTTACATGGGTCCACCATTGTCACAAACATGTTAAAGACAAGCCCCAAATCTGAATGGAAACCCTATCAGACCAGGAACAGAGAAGGCAGCCTCGAGTATGTCCTTGGTCCTTTGAAATGGACCCAACAGTGCCTGATGCAGAGAAAACTAGAGGCCAAAGCAAGAGCCCTGCAGGGACTGCTCCCTGATCGCCCGGGGCGTCTACTAAGCTGGGTCCCTGGGCCTCCGTGACATCATCCTCCTGACACTAGCCGCAGCCTCACACCCCCCCCCTGCCCCCGGCTGGGGCCCACCCGGAATGTGATGTGGACGCAGGTGGTGACATTTGGAGGCCTCCAGCGCACAGCTCGTCCAGAGACACAGGGCCCCAGCAGCCCCTGGGGACTGGAGCTCAGCGCCAGCGCTTCAAATGCCTAGAACCTCGCGAGTGCGTCACGCTGAGCTTCCATTAGGCGTAATTGCTCTTGCAGGCAGCCGCTCAGGAAGCAGCGGCGCGGGCGGGTGCAAAGGGGAGGGGAAGGGAGGGGAGGCGACGTCTGCAGACGCACTGGCCGTGTGGGCTCCCGCGAGGCCCCAGCTAAGCTCGCGTGGGAGATGGCTCCCTCTCCAGGACGGGAAACGCGGGGCGGAAGAGAAAACACGCCCGCCCAAGCCTGACGAGTTTGTATCTGTGCCTAATACCCTGAAATCCTTCACGAGTCATCAAAAACATGGGGGTGGGGGAGACATCCTTTATGGGGCGGCGCAAGGTTCAAAGTCTCACTGTGTACCCAGAGGGTCCTCCTGCCTCAGCCTTCTGAGTGCTGGGATCACAGGTATGCACCGCCAGTCTGGCTGAAGACAGCCTTTTAATTTCCGGGCTCCAGCTGCCTCTCTGGGGCCGACATCCCCTCCCCCATTACCACTGAGCCCGCAGTTCATCAACCCAGCGCTTCAAAGCAAACTCGAAGGAGCAGACAGACCCTTGCCTGGTGACACTTTGGCGCCATTGTGCTTCTCCTTGGGAGTTAGGGAACTAGCTCCGTCCTGCTCCCTGGCTTTTGCACTGCGTCACCGTTCTTCCTTCTGGCCAGCCCCCCCCCCCCGGGGGGGCGGAGGGTTTAACCTACTCCTCTGGGCACCTCTGAAAGGTCACTTCTTTTGTGAAACCTCCCTTTCCCCCATGGTCCACACTGAGCTCTTTAAGGTCACCCACCAAGAAGCCTAGCCAGAGCTTCTGGAGGGACAGCCACCGGTCTGCTTCCCAGGTCACCTTTGGTTCCATCCAGAGAGCCGTGGGACTCAAAGGGTTGGGTGAGCTGGGTGTGGTGGTGCACACCTGTAATTCTAGCATTCGGGGAGACTGAGGCAGGAGAGTTCCAGTCCACGTTGGTCAACCTAGTGAATTAGCGAGACCCTGTCTCAAAAACTAAAAAAAAGGCTGAGGCTGTAGCTCGGTGGGAGAGCCTGAGATCAGTCCCCAGTACTGTGCACACACACACACGTGTGCACACACACACGTACACACATGTACACACACAGGTACACACACAGGTACACACAGGTACACACACAGGTACACACACAGGTACACCCATGTGCTCATGCACACTCACAGTGTTGCAGGCAGCTGAGTTGGTTAAAAAATATTATAGGCAGTGAGACAGGGCTAGGTCCCCAATGGAGAAACTGATGTCTCCTGCTGTGGGCCAGGCCTCAAGACAAAAGGCCAAACAAATGCACCCATATCCTGAGGATTGACACCCTAAATAGTTCCCATCCCCCTAGGAAGGAGTCACTGCTCTGTAAGAATGCATGATTTCTACGTGACTCGCTTCCCCATTTGTCCCTAATGTAATCAATATTACCTGAACTATTGATCTTATTGGTTAACTGTAGTTATGTCCCACCTTGAACCCATGGTTTTAGTCTATAAAAGTCCCTGGAAAAGACAGAGAGTCCTTGGTAACCCGCTCGGGACCCCTTCTGTCTCTCTTCAGACAGAAACTTGCTTTCTCTCAATAAATATATTCTGCTGTTAACCTCCGTTGTTTCTGAAATTCATTCTTCGATTTTAGAGAACGTGAGTTCGTACCGGACACAGTAGGTCGGGAGTTTGATTCCCTATATCAACAGTGCCAGCCCAGTTCCACAGCTTCTGGAACCTCTTTGGAAATCGATGTCCTTCGCCCCAGCTGGACCTTCTGAATCAGAACCTGGGGCAGAAGCAGCACCACCCCCCAAAAGCCTTCAGCTGCCTGAGGCCAAGTCCCTCTGCGGTGTCTGGAACAAGCCAAGTTTATGACCGATGCATCTAGAACCTGTAGTACAAGTAACCATGGAGAAGGTCAAGCAGCTGGAAGGGTCAAACAGTGCTTTAAAAACAAAAATTAAACTCTGTTCCTCCCTCCCTCCTCTTGTGCCTACTTTCAACTGCTTTAGCTGTGTTTCTGGGTATCTGCGTCCATACCTGAAAATCTTTGCATCTCCTATTATCTCTCGACCCAACCCCTTGACCCCTGCTGATTAAGGACTCTTGGCCCATACACCTCAGCCTCTGTCCACCACACAGCCCAGGAAGCTGTAGAACCCCTGGAGTTCCATCACCCCCTGGTGAGTGCTCCCAAGTCCTTGGCTCTGGGGACTTAACTATATAAACTACCCCAGCATTACCCACTAGATCCGTATTACCAAGGTAGGTTGTATTCAGTTTTACGTATTTAAAATGAGACAGAAATTTTAGTTTGTTTTTGTTCTTTCTCAACTGACTTATTTATGGGCAAGTCCAGGGCAGATATAGAAGATTCATGAGCACCAGAAAGCCTGGCTCCTTCTACCTGGTTGTCTTGCTAGAATTAACACAGGTTTTAATTCATTGTTCAGTATGGCTGCTTGAACTCCATCCATCACGTCTGCATCCAAGCCATTAGAGTGTTCTATTCCCACTCCATGTAGACGCTTCCTGAAAATCACATGCACCAATTTTGTCCACACACCTATGTTCCGGACAGCTATATCTAGTTGCAAGGGAGTCAGAAATGTTTCTCCTGAATGGTTGTCTGCCGGGCAGAACTGGAGTCCTGAGACAGGTGCTAAGGGGAGAACTGAGATCCAAGGCCTCTTCTTGCGTTTCCTCCCCTCTTGCTTGGGCTCGTTGCGCTCTGGAAAGCACATACTCCTCATGCCTGGGGCCTCTGCTGCCAGCGAGTCGTGAGAGCCACCCTTCCTGGGATTTCCTTGTTTCTCCTGGTCTCAGGCAGGTCACTGCTGTCTAGAGGACCTTTCCTAATTCCTGTGATGGTCTCCCACCCATGAGCCACTTTGGTGTCCATTTCCACTGCCATTAGAGGTTGACTGTGTCACCGCTGTCTGCTCCCTGTCTCTCTTGCTGGACTGTGAGCTCCAGGACAGCAGCAGCTCCGTCCTGCCCGTCCACCTGACACATGGAACACCATGGACACCCCTGTGTCTCCTTCCTCTAGCTGCAAATTTCAGGGAGGCCGGTCCTGCAGGGGGATTGCTGACCAGCAAGCAGGACTCTTGCTCTGACCTCGCACTTGCCATGTGACATCCAGAAACAGCCTTGCTTTCCCTGCCAAGGCCGTGGCTCAGCCCTCCCCAGTGTGCTTCTCTCATGGGCCAGTGCTCAGGTCCCTTCACTATTTTATTTTTCTCAGTTAGAGATTAGAGTAACAGAAATGCTGGACTCCAGGCCCACAGGCAAAACAAAACAAAGTGTCAGAGCGGAAGGGCTGTTACTAACTTAGCAGCCAATGTCTTAGCATCTCATCCCCAAAACTGTAACACTGTCTGGGAAAAATATTTTGATGAGTGCTGAGGAGAAAGATGAGAAAGCTGAGCCAGCAGACACAGCCTCGGAGCTCAGCAGGAGGGAGATTTCACAGCGCCACGGAGAATCAAGTGTTTATTGATACTGTGGTCTACATGGAGGAACGTGTACAGTGCCTGATCACAAAGAAAGGTCCCATCCATGAGGGCAGAGCTGATCACAGGCCTCACCTGTTACATTGGGGATCAGTTTCCCCCTAGAATTTAGTGGGCATGACCATTCAAACTGCCCAGCGGTCGTGCCCTGTGAAGTTCTCAGGCCCTGGTTGTGGGTTGCTCCCCTCTCAGCTGCTGCCTCCTGCGTGAGGCTTCTTCCTCCCTAACAAACCAGCAGAGGGAGGACACCAGGAAGGTAAGGAGGAAGTCCTTTCTGGCAAGTGTCCCTGGGAGGTGCACACCACTCTTCTATGCATGGCCACTGTCATGGCAGCAGCCATGCCTGGAGCAAGGGATGCTGGGAAAGGTAGGTGCTTTCTGGGAAGTGTCTAAACCAGAACAATAGGCTCTTACTACACAGCAGGGAGGTGGCTGTTGGGGTCCGGAAGTCTCTGCTGCAGGTGACATCAGGCAGTGCACACAATTGTTGGAGAGGTTGGGGGATCAGGCTCTGACAACCCATAGAAGCTGAGACCAGGCACTGAGTGGGGCCCACAGCTGTGTCCCACGAATGGACAAGAAGGCAAAGGCGAGTCACCACTGCAGTCACTGTGAAGGACTCCTGACTCAGCCTCAGAACAACCAGGTGGGATTGGTGGTGCCATTTGTAAGAGGCACCAGCAGGTAAGAGAAATTGCCCAAGGTCACACGATGACTAAGAAGCAAAACTGAACACAGTATGAGGTGGGTACGAGGCTGCCTGGCTGGAGACAGCAGCGGAGTTTTGCTGAAGGAACTCATGCATATTCAAATGTGGAGGCGGGCACATGTCCGAGCATGCTCAGTCCAAGGCAAGTGCCCCTCTGCATGAACTATGATAATAAGCATATTATTGTGGGTCATCTAAAAAGTGTGGATCTGAATGACAGGGCTTGGGCTGGTTCCTTGTGTCTCTGTAGGGCCCTATCTGAGACAAACAAAAAACCCAGCCTGGAAGGAAACAGCATTAGCCACTTAAAGGGCCAGCAGCCCCCCAGCAGGAGGGCATGGGGGACAGACACTTTTACATCATGGGACGGTGTCATCTTCCAGTTTGGGGACTGGACTAAGAATCCGTCCACTGGGCATCAGAAGCCCACCATCAAGAAATCAAGTAATGGCTGGGGATTTAGCTCAGCAGCAAAAGCGCCTGCCTTGCAAGCGCACAGTCGTGAGTTGAATCCCTGGTACCAATTTAAAAAGAAATCAAATAATAAAAAATGCTGGGGAGGCTATGGGAAAAAGGGAAGCCCCATTCATGGCCAGTGACAGTGCAAATTAGTCCAACCACTATGGAAATCAGTAACGAGTCTTCAAAAACCTAATATGAGAAATTCCATTTCACTCAGCTAGGCCCCTTCTAGACATCTTACGAAAGTGTTAACGGCTCACACTACAGTGACACGTGTGTATCTCTGTTTATAGCAGCACAGCTCATGATGGCTGCGTCTTAGAAGTGGCCTGTTCGTCCAGCGACAGATGAATGGAGGAAGGAAACGCGGCAGGTACACACCAGGGAGGACGACTCTGCCTTAAAGAAGAATGAACCTGAGTCATGTGCAGGAAAAAGTCATGTGTAACCATCTTGAGCTCGTGATGTTAGCAAAATAAATCAGACAGACAGGCTTAAATATGGCATGGTTCCTCTTACCTGAGAAACCCGAGTTATAAATCAACAGCAAGATAAAAGATAGAAAACAGGACACAGAGAGAGTTTAACTGGGAAGGGGATGGAGAGACAGAGGGAACCAGGCAGGAAGGGGGAAGAGGCTGAGGAAGGGTGAAGATGTGTCAGGCGCACGTACTGGCTCCACACAAGCAATGGAAACATTATGTACTGCAAACACAGATGAATAACAAGATATATGTGCGCTAAGCTCTGGGGGGTGGGTGGGGCTTGTGAAGGTGCAGGACCCTGACGCGTGGGCACCACCACAGGTCTGCCCCAGCAAGATGCTCTTTCACTTCCTCTCGCCACAGACCAGCAGACTCTCACTTTTGTGTCTTGGACCCAAATTAGAGGGCAAGAAAGAACCAGGCAGGGCTCGGGGTAAGTAGATTTGCGGAATGGAGCAGGTAAAAACAAAGAGAAAGTGTTGGAAAGGCCATGCTGAAGAAGAGGACAGAAGCAAAAGGAATGAGAGAAAGATGTTTCTGGTCCTTCCCAGCTGAGATCCTGTGATCCTGCTTCACTTCCGGAACTCCAAGTCTCTCCAACTGGACAGTGTGTGACAGGGCCGGGGCAGTCCAGCCGGCAGTCCTGCAGCCAAGTACACCCTGTGAAGGGCTGGGGGACCTCAGGAGGACTCGTTGGCCAATGAGAGGAGTCCTAGGAGTGTACAGTGGCTTTTACACTGCAGTCGGTAGCAGTTGCAGAAATCGGTATCCTGCAATAGGCTTTTCCCTTAGCCCCCCATAAAGCTGCCATGCGCTGGCTCTGGGAGCCAGGGTGCCCTCAGGAGACCCCTCATGCAGGTTGGGTACATTCAAGGAATGGAGGCTGGAGGAAGGGGGACTCATGTCATGTGGTAGCAGAACAATTGGAGTGACTGTCACCTAGAGGGGCTAGGACAACAGAGCACGGACCAGTAAGCAGAGGGCTCCAGCCCAAGATCTATGAGTGCAGAATGTGGAAGGTGTCAGTAGACTTGCCTTCTAGCTGGGGTGGTGCAGAAAGAGAGGCGTGCAAGAGAGAACAAGTTTGCATGGGACCAGGAAGCAGAGGGATTGTGGAAACGAAAGGTCAAGTGGCTTCTTAGCCTTCATCCCTCTTGGGAAAAAACTTGGTTTAAAAAAAAATGGCTTTAGGGTTTAGATCAAGCCAAAGGTGTGGCTGCAAAGCCCTTTGCTAAGAGCGCAGAGTGACTGCAGGCAGTGCCAGTGAGGGCCCTACAGATGTGCATAAAAACTTCTAGGAATCTTCCACACACTGAGCTATGGAAGCTTGAGGTCCCCAAGTGGAGAAAGCTGTATTGAAAAGAATTCTGTGGATTTGGGTACCTTGAGTAACATGCACATGATCCATGGGAAACCCATATGACTTAAGGGAATTGCATTGGCAAGAATACCATTTGCAGGGCCTAAGAAAGACAGGCAGCCCAAAATGACAAGTGTGTAAGTTCACAAGTAGGAAGCAGCCAAGAAAGCTACTGTGCAGAGACGTCTCAAGGGAAGGGAGGAGGTCAGAGAGCCGAGGCTGGGCCCAGGGTAAGGTTGAGAGCTGGAGAGAACAGTGACCACCTCCCGGAAGCAGAGCCAGGCCCTAATCACAAAGCATTGCCTGTCCCAAGGTTGTGCCTGGCTGGGGTGCAGAACTGCTCTGGACAGGTGAGGGCAGCTGCCTAGCGTCCCTCCCGCTGTATGTATGGTGTCTCTGTTGTCCAGCCATTGTGTATTGGGTTTGTGTCTTTCGGTGACCCCTAGACCTGATCTAGCCCATGAGAGGAAGGATCTCAAGCCTGGTGCTATAACTGGGGTAGAATTATGGGGGCTTCGGAACAGGGTACATGTGATTTGCTGTGGAAAGAAAGAGAATGATTAGTAGTCCAGAAGCAGATGTGAAGTTTTTTAATGAGTGCAAATTCCTCCCCCCGCCCTATCCAAGTCCCTAAACCTAAGCTCACCTGTGCTCACTTCCACTGATAGAACCTGGTATAAGTGAGATCATGCAGGTTTGGGAGGCCTGACCTCAACAGGCTTTTCAACTCTTGCCTTTGTGTTCTTAGAACAGATGTGAAGCCTGGAGCTACAGTGGCTATCTGGTAACCAAGAGGCTTCAAGCACAATGATAGAAACCATAAACTTAGTATGGATTGGCAGACTGATTATAATCCTGGGTTCCTGATGGCATGTCAGGGGCCTGAACTGCATACCAGTCACGGAGGCTAAGATGAGAAAAATACCTTTCTATTTGTTCGGGGCTGAAATTTCAGGTCAATAGTTTGCAAAGTGTGGTACCTGTTGTACTCTAACCTGTTCTGTATGTGCCGTTGCTATTATCTTAGATTCAACCTTTGTTCCTCCTAAAATTCTAGATGCCTGGTCAGACTCCCTATCATGTGTAGCTGTGACCTCTGTACTCTGTAAATTTCCAGGAATTGGCCCACCGCCAGGCTTTGAAGTTGTAGCCTTTGTACTCTATAAGATACCTGTAAATTAACCACGAGTTGTAAAGTTTCCTGTTATTGGCTCATCACCTATTATAATTTCCTGTAAATCCAGCTGCCTCTGTTAAGGTTTTCCTAAGAACCTAATAAGAGAACAAACAGAGCCCCTACAGTCTTACCCCTCCCCACTCATACTTTGCGGTTTTTTTCCTTTATAAACCCCTTACCAATGTAACCTAATTGCACAGACTGCAAACTCCATTGCATCTGTGTCACTGGTGCCAGCTAAAAGAAATAAAGTGCTTATTTTTTTCTTTTTGGACATTGTCTCATTTTTGGGTTATAGCAGTACCCACTTGATCACGAAAAGATTTGTAAAAAATTCCTGTTGCCAGATTCTCAGGCTCCATCCAGATTCACGGGATCAGAACCTCCACTGCCACCGTGCTGGGTTTTAACAAGTCCCCGGGGTGATTTTTGTGCACACTGAGGTTTAGGAGCCATGGGTTCGAGCGCCTTGAAAGCGCTTCCCTGTTTCCCTGCGTGGATGCGGCATCTGTGAGCTTTGGCTCCCCACTGTCTCCCTGCCTGCCACGCACAGTGGGCCTCTTACCTGCCAGGCTTGCTTATTGAATGAATTAATTTCAATCACAAAAGCCCAGGATGGCAGGAAATTCAGCTCCGGCAATTTGGCAAGATGAATGATTATTTTCTGGATTTGGTCTCAGCAGTCTCAGAGAACTGGATATAGGCAAAAAGCTGCAAAATTGCCTCATTTAAAAAAATGTGCTGGTTCCAATTGAAAAACCCTGAATCTGTGTCCGTCTCTCTCCCCCCATCACATCTGTGCAGAAGGACAGACCAGCACGCTCCCATCCTTCGGACTCACCAGGCTCTTACCTCCCACCTCCCAAGCCAGGGTCACACGCTGAGCCTGGGATGGGTCTCTGGGGCTGCCAGCCAGGCCAGCCAGCCAGTCCTTAGATTCTGCTGCACAACAAACCACACCAAATCTCAGCAGCTTGAAACAACAGCGCTCTTATTTCCCTAATTCTATAGCTGGCTGAAGCTCCTGTGGGTCTGGCCTAGGCTGTAAGTCGGGCCTTCTGCCCTGGGGTCTTTCGGGCCAGACCTCTTTAGGGCAGCGTGGTCTTGGGCAGAGCGCTCAGGGATGGCCATGGTGGGACAAAGGGGCTGGGGGTGGAGCCCCCCGTGGCAGCTACAGATGCACAGCTTCCTAGCTACCCCCAGTGTCTGGAGTCCTATTGTGCTGAAGCGGGGGGGCACGGGGACCTGTTAGGTACCTCGGAGCTGTTTATTTATGAATGACTGTTATGCAGTAAGAGCCACAGGACAGGCTGCTTCTGCTCCCTGCCTAGCACATCTTGGCCAGGTGGCTGCGGCTCTCTGAATCCTAGTTTCCATATAAAACGAAGTGATGGGGACCTCTGAAAGGTGGCATGTGGTCATGGTCCCCAATGTTATGCAGCCCTGTCATTTCCTTCCCACAGTGGCATTCCCATTCTCTAGATGGGAAAGCAGAGGGTCAGAGAGGTCTGGAGAGTCCTAGATTCCACCAAGCAGGAGGTCCCTAACCACACGCTCCACTGCACTCCTGCCCTGGCTGCTCTTTATCTTGGGGTGCCTGCAGCCACCCTCCCTCCACCCGTCTCAAGACCATGCTCCCTGCAGGAGGGCAGTCCTGCCAGGCCAATTCGAATGGCTTCCCATGGGCCCCATCCTCCTGCCCAGCAGGAAGTAGCAGCCAGCAGGCCCAGCAGGGTGCAGGGTCGGAGAGTAATTAGACGGGGACAGGGAATGCTCTCTCAGGGATGAGGTGCTCTGGGTGAAGGACACTCAGGAGGGGCAGGATGCAGACACCTGCGGCCCCCAGCCGTGTGCTCTGGTGAGCCGGGGAAGTGAGAGACTTGGAGCTGTGAGGGCCACAGCTCCCAGCCCAGCCAGAAGGTGACGATGCCGAGACACAGGCAGAGACAGACGATGTCCCTGTGCCTCTGCAACTGCATGGCAGAGAAAGAGGGCAGGGAAAGGAGGGCACAGGAGCCCCCATTGCACACTGCCAGCCCCAGGCACTTCCTCCGCTCACATCAGTGATGTTCAAGCATCATGGGCCTTCAGAGCAGACAAGGGTGGCATTTAGGTCCCTCCCTGAGGACAGGGCTATGACTGTTAAAATGTGCCCACACCAGTGGTACAAACATTAGCTCCTGGTTGCCAGAACATGGGGAGTTCAGAGGACCCCATGAGAGGCGCCGGCGAGGCCTGGACACGGATAGTGGTAGGGACATCCAGAGGCCTGGAGAAGCAGCTTTGAACTGCTGTGAAAGGATTTCCTTTTAATTGTTTATAATAGTAGGGGTTGAACCCAGGGGCTTCACAATGAGCTGCACCCCCAGTCCTTTTTATTTCTTATTGTAAGACAGCATCTTGGCAAGTCACTAAGATGACCTGGCTGGGTTTGAACTTGGAATCCTCCTGCCTGGACCTCCACAGTGCTGGGATGACAAGTTTGTGTCACTGTGCCCTGCTAGAATTTCCGTTTGTAATAGCCAGCACTGCTGTAACAGCCAATGTGTTTGGGCAGAAGCTTCACCTCGCTTGAGTTTTCTCTTCCGCTAGAGGTGACGGTCACTCTGAGGGCCGAGCGCTGCAGCCGGGGAGGCTGCCAATGCCCTCCCGACAATCACAGCCCTCCCCTCGCCCTGGAGCTGCACGCACAGCCCATGCTGGGTGACTCACACTTTCTCCCCAGAACAGACAAGGAGGGGGACAGAGACTTCCCAGATGGGTGCAGCCAGCCCCAGGGAAGCCCCCATCTGGCAGAAGTGATCGGCCCATCTGGGAAAGGGGCGAGCATGCCAAACACCACAGCAGCTGTGCCCCAAGCGGGAACTGCCGATCCCAACCCATGCTCATCAAGGAGGGCTCTGGAGTGTGCAGGAAACACTACACATCGCCGCGCCCTGGCCAGTTGCTGAAGGTCTGAGAAGTTCTGGGTGAAAAGGCCTCTGGCTCCAAGCTGGGTGCGGGACTGCACACCTATAATTCCTGCACCTGGAAGGCTGAGGCAGGCTGACTGCCTTGAGTTCAAAGCCAATCTAAACTGCATAGTGCGACCCTATCTGAAACATACAAACAGGTCCCTAGTTTTATTTCATCCCTCATTTCTGGGCATGCAGAGCCCTTGGGCAATTCCCTATCTGTCCCCACAGGCCCCAGAAAGCATAGTTTCCCTGGAATGCAGCTTTGGAAGCCTCCTCACGTAGGCACTCCTTTCTGATCCCAGTTGCCAGACAGCACCACAGGGTCAAAACCAGTGCTGAAGACAGACGGAGTGGGAGCAGGAAGCCGCAGCCCGTGTGATCAGCGTGACCTCCGGACAGGGAGTCCGGACGCCCGGACGCCCTTGGACCCCTTCCGGTCTGTGTGCAGGCTCCCGGTCTGTTCTGAGCAATGGTGTCCCCGTGTTCCTGTCCTGAGGTCCTCAGGGTTCAGGAGCGCAGGACAGAAACGGGGGAGGGGAGGACATGGTCGCCAGCGTGGACACCTAGGGAGGACGCAAAGGAGCTTGGCTGTCCCAGGAAAGCGACACCTGCCGGGGAAGGCGGCCTTGCCCTGGCTCTGTGCAGGAGATCGATGACTCGTCGGTGCCGAGGGCGCTGAGGACTCAGGCGGATGCGTCCCGAAGCCCCCGCCCCTTTCTGGCCCTGCGCGGACTCGGGTCCCACAGCCATGTGCCACGGCCGAGCTTGGGGGGAGGATCGCTGCCCCCAAGCCGAGATCACTGAGGGTGCAGGGACTTCAGAATTCAGACTGGCTCCGGCTTAGCCTCCCCAGCATCCGTTTGCTCAACTGTAAAATGGGATAAGCAGGATCCTGCCTCCCCGCAGTGCTGTCAAGGACAGACGCTGATAAGATAAATAACTAATCGAGTCCGAGGTAATTTCTCAGCCCAGGTGCGCAGACTGGAAGGGCCGGTGGCGCATGCGCATCTCCACTCAGACGCCTGCCCTGCCCTTCCAACTCCACCAAACCGATCTTCGGTTCCCCAGTGCCGCAGCCCCTTCGGGATTGTCTTCTGTCCCCAGGGCCCTACTGCGCACCTGGTACAGTGGCCCCTGCCTTAATCCTAGCACTCCGGAGCTGATGTGGGAGGATCGCAAATTCAAACCTAGCCGGAGCTACACGGTGAGTCCATGAATCAGAACAAACAACTGGTGAATCGTTGGCCTCTCCATGCACCCGGCATCCCTGAGGTCGCCTTGCCCGGCTTTTACTTTCGACACTTTTTTGATAGCTGTGCTTTCCAGGCACTTGTGGACTGTGACTACTGTTTGCCACCGTTGACCACTCCGCCTTCCCACTCCGGTGACAGCTTCTAGGTCAGCAGCCTCTGCCTGACCTCCAGCTTCCTCTCTTGACCCCTGACTGTCCCCAGCAGCAGATGACCCTGTTAACATGGGAGTAAGATCTCGTCCCTGTGTGGTTGGAAACCTGCCAGCCATTCCTATGGAGCCTGAGTCCTCCCTAGGCAGAGAAAATTCCCAAGTGATCCCACATCAGCCACGGGTCAGGTCTCATTCTTATCCCTGGGCCACACTCTACTCCCTTTCCTTCAGTGACCACATTGCTACCTCAGGGCTTTTGCATGCACTGTTCCCTCTGCTTGGAATGGTGTTTCCCCAGATTCCTCAGGCAACAGCTCAACTGTTTTCCTTCCCTGACTGTTGTTTCTGAAAAACTCCCCTTGCTCCCCAGTCCCTTCCTCTGCTGTACCTGAAGCATAACATCATGACGCAGGGTCACCACTACCTGTCCACTCCAGCTGCCCATCCCCAGGGGACATCCTGTGGTGAAGACGTCACACTCCGTGGCCATGCTGCTGCTATCATAGCAGGTGCCACCAGCCACAGGCAGCCAGTGAGCATTCAAAATGTGGCCACTGTCACAAAGAAATTGAATTTTTAATCACATGTAAATCGGTACACACAGCCAATGGTTTTCGGATTTGCTCAAAAAGAGACTCAAGAGGGAGTGGCTCCATTACGGCTGAACCATGTTCTTGCTTTTCCATGAATGAGAAAGTGAAGCCCAGAGAGGGTGAGTGCTCAGCACCCACACACAGCGCGCCGCTGGCCTCCAGTTGACCAGTCTGCCTGCTCCATGGTAACTCAGTGGCAGCAGAAACCAACTAAAATCAGCCAGTCCCTGGAGGACCTGGGAGGGGCTTGGAGGCCACGGGTGGCCCGCACAGAGGCCACCCCAGACCACCGAGGCCAGCACAGGATAGGAGGACCCCATGCTGCTGGGGAGGGAGAGCGTCCACAGGGTGTGTGAGTCACGGGCTGGGTGGGAGTCACGGCGCAGCTCACATGGGCGCAGATGAAAGGAGGTCGGGAGCTCAGCAGGAAGTGGCTGCAGGAGGGGAGGTACTGGGAAGGGCGGGGGAAGGAAGGAGCCAGAAACGCTGGCTTGGAACACTGTGTCACCTGGTCCTCACCGGTGCACCATGGTCCCCACCTTCCTCAACCTCAGTTTCCTCATCTGTCCAGCAGGAGAAAGCAGCCCAGGCCCAGGTGATGGGAGGCATCTGTGGACCGTGTGTGGCTGACGTGGCCAGTTCGTCAGTGCTCAGGAAACGGTCACTGATGTTGTCACAGCTACCAGAATCTCTGGGCACTTCCAGACATGGGGCAGCCTGTGATAGCAGGCGAGGTGAGGCAGGCTTGCCAGGCAGAAGGACAAAGGCTCAAGGGGGGCCTGTGGGGAGCTGTGCGGATCTCCTGCTCACTAACGTGGCCCCTGCTTCTGCTGAGACCTGGGGAGGCTGCCCACGTGCTGCCTGTTTGTCTGTCTGTCCTGCTTCCTCAATGGAGTGCTGGGAGCAGGATGGAGGGGTGCTGAGGAGGAGACAGCAGGGTCTAGCAGCGGAGACAAAGGGCAACTGCAGGGAGAGACCAGTCTAGGCCAGACCCTCAGCATGGACACCTAGTGGCAGGAAAGCCACACTGGCAGCCCCGGGAGGAGCAGGCTTGTCTCTCTCCCTGCCTGGCGTTGCTGGGGTTAGCAAAGAACAAGAGCCTGGTATGGTGGTTCACACCTATAATCCCAGCACCGGAGGGTCACTGTGAGTTCAAGGCCAGCCTGGCTGCATAGTGAGTTCAAGGTCATCCTGGACTACATAGGGAGATGCTGTCCCCCAAATACCCAACTGAACAACAATAAAAAACAACAAGCAAATGCAGCCCAGTGAAACTGAACTTTAAATAAACAATGTTTTTAGAATAAACATGAAGAAGCCAAGGCGAACTTTCTTTAAACGTTTCTCACCGCTTCTGTGAAACCAGCACAGCTGGGGATGTGGTCTGTAGGCTGGAGCCAGGGGGACGGTACAGGCTCACCCGGAGTCACCTGGGGTGTCCTCCAGTCAGGCCTGAGGCCGACCAGTGGCCAAGTGGCTCCTCCACGAAGTTCAAGGCCACAGGCCACACCCACCCTTATGCCACCCCCACCCCCAACCCTTATTCCTGCCTCCTGACCTCTGCCCTCCCCTTCACCCTGCCTGGACAGGGTTCTAACCCCCTGCTGGGTGGGCAGAGTCACTGTCCCCCCACCTCAAGATGTCTTAAGACTGTGAACCACTCCTTGCTGAGGTTTCATTCTGGAGACCCCTTGGTGTCTTCCCTATAGCTGTCTGGCCCCCGGCTGGTCCTGGCAGGTCCTCCTGCCCAAGTGGCCGAGTAGAGGGACAAGAGCCAGCCTGGCTCTTGCAGAAGTGGCGAAGGCAGAGCTGGTGCACTGCATGCCACCCTACCTGTACTCAGGAGAAACATGGGTCCAGGAGCAGCCATCGCCTGTCCTCCCCGCAGATGGGACAGGCTCAGGGCCATGGCCACAGGAAGGCTTGTAGGGGCTGAGATTGGCTGTGTACCCCAGCCGCTCACCACGGGCAACACGCTGTCCCCTCTGAGGCCTTGCTGCCCCTTATATCATCCTGATGTCCCCAGCTCTGTCTTGGTCTGAGGCTGGCTCTGGACAGCCAGGGAAGCCAGGGCCTATCTCAGCCTCCAGCCTTGGTCCCGGGGGGCTCCTGTGGTGTCCAGACAGAGCAGGAGCTGACCGGCCAGCTACAGGGTGTGCAAACGAGGGTGTTCAGGACCCAGGAGTGGGAAGGGGAGAGCATGGTGGCAGCAGGTGGCCATCAGGACCTGAGAAGGGCTGAAAGGGGAAGACAGTGCTGCACGCTGATGTCACCTTGGATCAAATCCAGGGGACCGGCTGCTCACAAATGATGTCTCCTAGCCTGGCGTTCATCTGATTTTGAACCAATTACCGAATTAGCCAGGGCGGGAATGGAGAGGACACTGAGCCTGCTCTGTCTTGGGTGCCAGCCCATGCCAGAGCAGGGAGCGGGTCCCAGGGCTTGCACCCAAATGGGGCTACATTCAGCCAGGGCAAGAGTGTTGTGTGCTGCCCCGGATGGCCAGCAGTGACGATGAACCAGGCCGCCAGGGCACACGCACCCCAGCTGCCGGTCGGTTCCTGTGAACCCAAGTGCTGTAGCTGCAGTCGGGTGGCGTGCAGCAGCTGGCAGATGCAGTGTCGCCAGAAGGTGTTCCTGGCACCTCGGAGGGGTGCAACTTCCAAATTACATGCAGCTTCCAAGGAGGCTGGGAACGCGTGTGAAGAGGAACCGAGGAAGTGGGAACCAGTACATCTTGCAGAGCAGGAGGCGGGTGGTGTGTGAATTAAAGGAGGCTTTTCTTGCCACCCAAGCTCTGCTACCTGTGGAGACAGCTGGCTGTGTTATATTCATTTCCCTCCTTCTGGGAGCACCATCCCGGCTTCCCTCAGAGGGATGAGTCTAACTCCACCTCCAGGCAGGGCCTATCCAATCACAGCCTGGCTATGGGATGCGTTGGCATGGAAACCAGGCTGAGGAGAGTCAGGCCTGGGACGCTGGTTGGAATTCCTGGGAAGGAAAGAGATGTTCTTTCCCAGATGGGGTTGAAGCAGGAGGAAGGTGAGTCCTCAGGTGTTGACAAGCTCTAGCTCAGCACGAGGCCAGAGCCAAGGAAAGCAGAACAAGAAAGACCGACTTGGAAAGAATGAAACTAAATGACCTCTTTTAAGCACCTGGATCCAGCTGCACCTGAAGACGCTGACTCCTGGAGGGTTTTGATGACATGAGCGAAAAATTCCCTTTGAGTTGAATTTCTGTCATTTCCAACTCGGAGAACTAATTATCTTCACTCCTACGCTGCAAGACAGGAGTCCAGCTGCAAGTTCCCGGGGCAGATTAGACAGCCCCTCCCCCAGGGTGGTGAAGCAGGCTTCAGCCTGTACCAGGAGCCACGGCCCCTCATACCCTCTCCCCCAACCCTATGCCACCCGCTGTCCAATTGTCACCTGCTGCAAGAGGCTGCTGCCTAGTGGCCTCCTTCCCACTCCTGACCCAGCTGGTACTAAGGTTCCCACTGTGGCACTGAGACTGTACCAGGTCCTAGGACTTAACCCTCCCTGCTCTGGGCCCACCTGTGTGCTGTGCTGGGAGCTTAACGCACATGTGCTTTGTCCATCCCACCCTTGGGCCCCAAGCAATATCTGCAGTCGCAGTGTCCAGGTGACCTCCGGCTCAGCCAGGTGGCTTCAGGTCCAAGGAGCAAAGTCCTCTCTGTCATGGCCGCCTGCATGTCTTGAATCAATTCAAATCTTTCCTTTTCAGGGTCTTTTTGACTTTGGGAAAAGGTGAGTCACACAGTGCTGAATCTGGTGACTAAAGTGGGTGAGGACATGGGGTCGTCTTTCTGCTGGCCTGCTTTTCTGTTGGATGACACTAAGTTGCAGCATTCACCAAATGTTTGATCACACCTCTAAAAACCCTCCAGAAAGGGGACTTCCAGAGCTGCTTCAGAGAGTGGTCAGAAGGATGGGGTAAATATGTTTGAAGCAAGGGGGAGGATTCTGAGGGGAATTTGTAGCCATGTGTCATTTGCTGTAATGCATTTTTAAAATTTAAACACAGCATGTTTCAGTGACACCACCTACAGCACCTGTCCTTCGCTGACAGGCTTGTTGGGTGTGACATAATTAGTATCTGCGGGTGTCAAGATGCATCCAGGTTGGAGCCTGTGTCACAGTCTGTCTTTTCTAAGACTGCACAGTGGACCAGCATGAGTTCCACTTCCTCTTTAAGGTGAGGTGCAAATCCACCTCCCCAGCTATGCCAGGTACCAGGAAGTGCTTTGCGGGCAGCCCATGCCCTCCACAGCCTGCTGCATGAAGAGCGAGGGTGAGGGTGGGAGACCCAGGTTCAAGGGAGGCCCAGCATGGCACCACGCACCTCCACAGTGTCCATGGAAGGGGTGGGTATGGTCTCTCTCCCCTCTTCTCTGGCCTGCCTGGAAAGCACCCTTCTCTGTACCACCCCTCCGCCATCCCTGCAGACCCATTCACACTGAGGCTCACCAGGGGGTGCCAGAGTCAGGCATAAGGGCAGAAAAGTACCCATCCTGGAACTCCTGGGTAAGCCCCAGGCACAAAGGGTCCCTACTGCAGGAAAGGAGAGTAGCTGCTGAGGGCCACTTCCGGGCGCTGCCCTCAGAACCCAGCCAGGAGGCAGGGCTGCCAAGGTGCCTAGGCTGGAGGTGACCTTTATTTTATTTTATTTTATTTTATTTTATTTTATTTTTTTATTTTTTGTAACAGGAATCAAACTCAGGCCCTTGCACTTGCCAGCCAGGCACCTGTGCTGCTGAGCTAAATCCCCGGCCATTTTATTTTTGAGGCCTATGTAGTTTGGGCTGAGCTTGAACTCACTATGTAGCCCAGGGTGGTCTCAAACTCAGTGATCCTACTGCCTCAGCCTCCTGAGTGCTGGGATTACAGGTGTTCAACACCACGCCCAGCTGCCTGTGTATTGTTGAAGCCCACATTGGCACTTATTAAGTGGCAGTTAGGGCTGATGGATTATTCATCTTTAATACCCTTCCCTTCTAATGAGTCACAATCCAGGACACTGTCGTTTTTAGAGCATCGTCCTACTCTGGTAATGACTAGCACAATCCTCTGTCCCAGCTCTTAACGCCCACAGCCAGCAGGGACAGTCTTCCTGTGTCCCTTGTCCCCAGTCCCCCACACCTTGGGAGTGTGTGATTGTTCATCTGTGGATAAAACACAGATTCGTGTGTTGTGTTTCTAGCTTCTAAGGAGTGAGCCTGTAACTTGTGTTCCACAGACCACTATGGCACCTTCAGCCACAACATGTGTTTGAGTATTAATCAACCACATCACAGTAGTCTTTCTTTCCTGAAAGAAAAATCTCCTGTGCCACATTCGAATCTGTTGGGAATGGCCCAAGCTAGAGATAGATCACATGTGCAGAGCTGGAGTAAGGCTGGTTCTGAGAACAAAGAGCACCCAACCAAGGTGAGCCATTTGAACAAACTGCTTCTGTCCAGAGAACACCAAGCCCTTAGGTTACCTTGCAGACAGGTTGCTAAGCAAAGCCGTGTCACGTGACACTGATCCACCAAACATATGAATAAACACACTGTAGTTCCTTTCCTCCCATCTGGAGAGAGGGCTCCACCTGATCCCAGCTTTCTGTGTCTCTTCTTTATTTCTTTACCTTCTCACCATCCTTCATGGTCCTCACCCTGGGAAGTTTGAGAGCCAGGCAGGCTGTGGCAGAATGGTGCCCAAACAGGGACTCAGACATGAGGAAATTCATCACTCAGCAGGTGAGGACACCTCTAGTCTGCGCACAAAAGGGAGATGGTATATCGATTTCCTCAGTATTGAGCACATCAATATCATCAATACTGAGCCCATATCAGGTGTAAAATATGGGGCAAACAGGTTCTCAAGAACCACAGAAAATGCCTGTTGTATTCTTGATTCCTGTATTTACTGGATTAAAGGGCGTCTGAATGGTCATAAGCTTGTTAAGATGATCAGAAAAGATTTGACTCAGAGAGCTATTTTAAAATCAAGTCCCAAGCAGGAAATAGATAGTGGAGCAAAAGCAATCCTGATAGAGCTTAAATCCTCTAGCTTTGCTCAGTTAGATGAGGGGGGAGCTGTGATGGACAAAAGAAACACTTCCCCACTAGAGGAGAATTTTGCTGTGAATCCAACCTTGCAAAAGACCTTAATTCTCGTCTTTTTAGCTTGGAGAAACTCTGCTGCACCACAAGCTGGGACTTCTGCCTTTCAGGGAGTAGAGCCATTTTCTCTCTCTCCACTGCAATTGGTGCTAAAAGAAGCCAGATGGGTGGCAGAGTTCATGGAGGGTTTTCAACATATCTACCCTGTTACTGAATTTGGAGTCCCCTGTAACCCAGAACAAGTTGTGTGTCTTCATGAGGCTGAACCCTTTAAGACCCTAAGGGAATTAAAACAAACTGCTGTTCCCTATGGTCCCATAGCCCCTTTAATAGAGCTCCTAACACAACAAGTTATGGCCACAAGTGATTGGAAAAGAATAGCTAAAGCATGTTTAAGTTCAGGGGATTCCCTATTGTGGAAAGGAAAATTTTTAAATTGTGTGCAGATCAGATCACTCACAATGCCACTCACAATATAAACACACTCACAATTACCAAAGACATGTTACCTGGAGATGGTGCCTTTGCTGCCACAAATAAATAATTTGCTTTTGAATCCCAAGTTTATGAACAAATTAAAATAGCTGCCAACAAAGGCTTGGTGGGGACTTCCTTCCAAGTGCAAGACATCCCTTGATTTGACTACCATTTGTCAGGGTCCTGATGAACTTTTTCAAGATTTTGTGGCACGCTTATTGTAGGCAAGTGGGAGGATTATAAGTGACACAGATAAGCGTTCAACAGTTAGCCTTTGAAAATGCAAAGAAATGGTGAAAAGAGGCTTTAGGAGCACACACAAAAAAGTGGGCTATGCTGTCTGAGCTGATATGGATTTGTGCAGGTACTGGCCTGTCATGTGTACAGGAGGCTGCCTCGACAGCAGCTGTCACTCTGGTTATCCCTCCACAGCCTAGAGGAAAGGGAAAGAACAAGGTAACTTGTCTCAGCTGCAGGGCTGGAGGGACAAAAGGCAGAGGGTCCCACGTCCCGAGTGCTTTGCAAGTTCACCCAGGGCCCTGCCACGCCTTTAAACTGCCAACCTGCCCGTGCCACGCCACTCAGCTTGAGGCCTCGGGAGTTGCAGCAACTTTCTGGAGAGGGGGGAGGGAGGGAGAGAGAGAAATGGCCATGGCTGCAGAGGTGGTGACATAGGAGCCAGAGCTAGAGGTGGGAGTGGCAAACGGGAGCCCCAGATGCCTGAATACAGCATACAGGGTTTTTGTTTTTTCTATACTTAAGACTGACAATGGCCCAGCCTATATGAGTGCTGCCTTCCAAACATTTTGTAAAACTTTTCATATTTCTCTGGGAATTCCTTATAATCCTCAAGGTCTAAAAATTATTAAACATGCTCACTGTATGCTCAAAATTCAACCACAAAAACAAAAGGGGGAATCTTTCCCTGCAAAAATTTACACCTCACAATAGACTTCACTTGGTAATATGTATTATTAACTTTTAATTCCTACTAGAGATGGGAAGACAGCAGCAGAAAGATAATTCAATCAGGTAAAGGAAAAGAAGCCAGGAAGGGTCCCGGCCACTGCTCGATTAGGGTAGAGGGTATGCTTGGGTTTTCCAGAGAATGCTGAGTAGCTTATCTGGGTGCCAGGACATGCTGTCTGGCTATCATGGGCCCAGACCCAAAGCAGGAGTTGATTCCACCTTTCAAGAAGCTGATGCTCAGTCCTTTGACAGTGATGCTCCAGAGACCATGCCACAACCAATACACAAGGATGGGGCTAGACCTGACCTGGGGCCAATTAAAGGAACTGACCCAGGGTGCCCAGGAGAGGAGATGGTAACCAAAAACAGGAGCCAAAAGTCAAGTAGGTGACTGAGTGTACAGAGATAACTGAGCTGAAAGCTACGTGAAAAAGGGAACACCAAAGTTACTAGTGTTCTGCTCCTTCCAAATTCTTAACAGACCTCTGCTAATTGACCTACAACAAAAGCTGACTAATCTATTTAAAGTTATAGGTTCCTAAAATTACGAGAGTCACTATAATTCATTTTGGTCAAAAATACCTATGAGTGCACTCTTATTTTGTAAGATGCTTATCAGTTTGACTAGTCAAACCGTGTACATGTTTCTTTGTCTGTCATATCCGTGAACAGCTGTTTGTTCTTTTTTTTATTTTGAGCCCAGCAATGTTTTTCTCTTTTCCTTTCTGGATCAGTTTTTCAAAACAGTTTTGAATGTGGGATATAGATTTAAAAAACATACTTCTACCTGAATTGCCAGCTGCTCAAAATGTTGTTAAAACTGACTGTATAAATGTCATGTAATTGTTGTTGATGTATCATGCTTTGAGAGTCTCTCGTTGTTCAGAAATAATATGTTAAATGTTGTGATTAGATTTTCATAAGTGATCAAAACATTATTAAAGTAATTAAGTAAAAATCCTTTGCAAATGTGGAGAGACTATCAGACAAGACTTCAATTGATGAATAGGGGTGCAGCTGGCTGGGTAATTATCCAGTCCTTGCTCATTAATAGGAAGCCCTCATGATTGCCATAGCCTTATGGGAGACACCCCAATAAATGCTACTAAACGTGTATTACCGTGACATGTTTACACTGATCATCACCAGAAGGCTTAAGTTTTCTAGACAATAAGGTTTTTGACTTAAAGATGCTCTGATACAAAAGTTTTCTTATGCATTAGATAGGCATGATTGACTAAACAGGGTATTTTGTGTCAAAATGGAAATTCAAGTGTGTTACAAAAATGTCATCGTGATTGTCATGCTATGATATTATGTATGGTTTTGATTTCCAATTTTCTGTGTAAAATATGTAACTGTTAACATTCTACTGGGATTTAAATACTAGATCACCCAGGTTGTCAGAAAATAATGGTTCCATTTTATATTCTAAAGTGCTTAATATTCAGATAAGATAGACATATTAAGTCTACTGCCACTATTACACTGTAATGCTGCCAATCTTTTCTTCTGAACATTTGATAACTGAGGTTTGAAGGCTGAATATTAGAGAAATAGATGGGCTATGAGGACAGCCAATAGTTTAGTCCCAGCCCTCTGAGGTCAGTGGAGACCCAGGACATAAGAAAATCTCTGCTGTGTCATCCTCTAGCTCGGTGAGTCCCTGGTGTTCTGACCAAGAAGCTTGTGGGACCATAGAGGAAAGTGATCAGTGTGCCTAAAGAGAGTCACCAGGAGAGAAAACTCTCCCAAGCTTTCATAGAAAACAACTTGGTCAGACAGTGATAGTGACTCATCCAGAGGACCGATGCTGACAGAAGTACTGAGAGGCACTCTGCATGGTTCCAAGGTAATTCCTGAGGAGACTGAACTGACCTTGATAGATAGTGAAGAATTAATTTTAATTAATACAGGTCTTACTTTAACTTGGTCTTGAATATCCAGCAGAAAAGCACAGGCACAAGAAAGAGAATTGTCTGTGGAGTCTGCCAAACACAACTCCAACTTCATTTGAACATCCATTGATTGCAAATACAAAAATAGAAAAGAGGGAGATGTCGGGAGCAGCTGAAGCTGCAGATCAATCACACGTGTGGGGCTGGAGCAAGGCCAGTTCCCAAAACAAAGAGTGCCCAAGGCAAGCCATGTGAACAAGCTGCTCCAGCCCAGGGAGCACGAGCCCTTAGGATACCACGCGGACAGGTTGCTAGGTGAAGGGGTGTCACGTGACACTAACCTGCCAAATGCATAAATACACATGCCGTGGTGGTTGAGCAGTTCCTTTCCTCCCATCTGGAGAGAGGGCTCCACCCGATCCCAGCTTTCTGTGTTTTGTCTTTATTTCTTCATTGTCTTGTTACCCTTCATGGTCCTCACTACAGAAGTCCAAGAGCCACGCTGGCTGTGGCACAGATCTCTGTCTGCTTCTCTGGCACTGGTTGTGCAACAGTTCACTTTGCCTGTACACAGAGGGCCTGGAGTAAATGGCTTTTCTGTTACATGTGCGTAGAGTCAGCAGTTAATGCTGAAACTGGTCACGGAGCCCTTCCTAAATTATACTTGCAAAGTAGCCAAAAGACAAATTGATCTACCTAATTTCTATTGACACAGAAAGAAAAAAAGAAAAAAGAAAGTTCTCCCTTCCTCCCTTCTACTTCAGCCAAGTCTCGTGTGTCTCTATCCCCACAGTGGCCCTTGACGGCTTGTTTTTGCAGGGTTAGGAATGAATCCCAGGGCTTCATGCATGCTAGGCAGTCTCTCTACCCAGACCCTTTCAATCATATGCTTCCAAAGCAGGATCTCACTAAATTGCTAAGTGGCATAGTCTGGGCTCAAACTTGGGATCCTCCTGCTTCTGCCTTCCACATAGCTGGGACTGCAGGTGTGCACATTTACACCCAGCAGACCTAGTGTTTTACTGTGTTTCTGCTCAGAGGAAGCCTGTGAGTTTGGCGTTGTAACTTGCGTTATTTCTTTAATCCTCATACCTGGAATGTAGCTGGCCATGGAGAAATACCTGTTAGTGACTCAAGGAGCAACTGAGGACCTTCTGGTCCCCACCTCTGCGTGCTCAGGCCTGGCGCTCATCCCAGCACGTGGCGGAGAGCGTGGCAGTTCTGTGATTGTCATGGCCACCATCACCTCCTCTCCTGGTGTTCAGATGGAGACAGGAGGGCTCAGGCCTGGCTCAGGGTCACAGAGCATGGTCATAGTAGACCAGGGCCACCTGGGCCAGCTCCCTTGGTGACAGGGCTCACCCCTCTCTGCTCTGAGACCCCCAAACTGTAAGCAGAGCTTCCAAAAGTGACAGACCCTGCAGAGCTGCTCTCTGCTGGCTCCAACTGTTTGTTTTTCTCTTTGGTGCAGAGAGCCCTTGGCCCTAGCTGGCATCTTCAGACCTTCATTTCCACCCGGCCCACGTTCCCACCCCTCCGAGAACTGGCTCCAGCCAGCCCACTTAATTGGAGCCAATTATTTCCTACAAGAGAACAGAGACTGGTGCATGAATTCATGCCTTTGTCCCAACCTCAGGACATTGTACAAGGAGACCCAGCTGCTTTGTCTCCGGGATGCTCATTAGCGACCAGCTGAGCTCAGCTTGCACGTGAGCGCAGGCGGGTGGGGGACACTGGTGACCAGGGCCAATTGTTACGGACTTCTGGGGCAGTGGCTTGACTCTGAGCATGGAGCGCCTACTGTGGTCCAAAGTTGGCAGCCGTGGGTTGTAAGGGACAGCGGCTGGATTCCTTGGGAAGTGACTTTCCCGGAAGCTCTAGCACCTTGCCCTGTGCATTGGTGGCCACAATGGAACCTGTATATTACCACAAGTAATGGAGTGCTGACCACAGCACTGGGCACAGTGCACGTTCAGGGTAGCTACTACAATGCACCTGCGATGGCTTTGGGTTGTTACATCCAGATGCATGCAGCATAATGGGTGTCTTGTCACTTTCCTCATGGCTGAGACAAAATACAGGACGTGACACAGAAGACAGGTGGTTTATTTTTGGTTTGGCACTGGGAATCAAACTCAGGACCTTGTGTTTGCTAGGCAGATGCTATACTGCTGAGCTATATGCCCGGTCCTAGGAAAGGTTTATTTTGGCTCACAGTTCCAGTCCATGGTGGGTCAACTCCAATTTAGAAACAGCAGGGTGGAAGGGAATGGCGGAGGAGAGGTGCCGTGGTGGCCACCTGGTGGCCAGGGAGCAGAGAGAGAAGGGAGGATCTGGGAGAGAAAGATCCCCCCAGGCCGTGCCTCTTCTTATAGGCCCCCTCCTAAGGTAAGTCAGCTGCTGAACTCATCGGTAGAGGGATCTGCAGTGGGCTGTTTGCCATCACTGGAAGTTCTAAAATGTTCGCCGTCACTGGTCTGAGGTGAGCCAGGCACACAGGGGTTCCCGCAGCAGGAAGTTGGAGCAGCCACAGTCTGCACCTGAGATCACCTTGGGTGCTGGGAAGGCAAGTGTTACTTTCCAGTCAGAGGCCTGCAACGCAGCTTCCTGGCTGGGTGATACTGACAGGTCCTCCCTTCTTTCTTCCTCAGTTGATTGTCCAAGAAGTGGGATCCATTCCATGTGGACACCTTGGGTGCATCTGAGTGCACCACACAGGCCCAGCCTTGGGGTCTGTGTCTGGTCCCTGGCCCCTTCCTCACAGACACTGTCCCCCTGCTCTGTTTCCCAGCTGGTGACCAGGTAGCTTTGTTCTGGCCTTGGAGCCTCATTCCCTGGGAAGCGCCCACCTTGCTCTGTCTCACATGGAGCAGTGTCCTTGACTTCCACCTGTTAGATGCCAATAGCACCCCTTCTCACACTGTGACAACCAGTGGTCCCCACTGCAACCCACTGCTCCAGGGCCTGCATCCAGAGACCCCAGCTTAGACCTCCTGCACCCTGCGCCCCAGGAGCACCCTCATGTCTTGCAGGTGGGAGCGGCAGCCCTGTCTCCCTCTTCCTGAGAACAGCGAGAACAGTGCAGCACTCATTCCGGGTTCCTGTCATCCTGCTGTGAAATGGGCCTTATTACTTTGCGGGATCCCTGCAAGGACAGATGCTGTCCTCCCCCAGCGCCCTGCGCCCTCATCCATTACTGTCCAGAAGAATTGCGCACTACTTGGGGAGTCTGGAGAATCAATTTGGGTAATGATGACAAACACCAGTGATTTTCCAGAAGGTCAGCAAGCCTGGGGCAAAGAGGTGACTTGGTGTTAAACTCTGATAGATCATCCTTGGGACTCCGCAGGGGGGCAAAGCTTTTTGTAATCCCAATTTTTTATCACAAAGGCAGTACTGTGACACAAAGTCCAGGAAGTAGAGGGTGTGGCATCTTCCCATCTTGGAAGCAGCCCTGATTTTTCCTTCTGCCTCTGTGACTGGCCGCAGGCAGGTCCTCTGTTTGGTTTTTATTTTAATTCTATATAATATAAAAAAAATCTCTTCCGTTGCTACACGAGCTGCAGGACTTCAGTGTTTACCCAAAGTTCAACTCGGGCCAACCAGGGGACCACCTCCGCGGGTCTGTGACTCCTGCACACACGGATGTGGTCCGTCCACAAAAGCGCGCCCTAGAAGTGTGGTCGGATCCTCGGGTGGATCGTGAAATCCTGCTGCTTCCTGATTAGATGAAAATGGTGTTTACCCTGCTAGGACCTCAGAGGGCAAGATGGGCAGTGGCCACTTCCCGGGTGGAGTCTGGGATTCTAGAATTACAAGTTAGCACTATTTGTGATCACTGACTCTGCGGTTTCTAAATTGAAGAATGGTGCCTCTTCCCATAGGGAGGAGTTGGCTTCCGCCCTAGTTACTTTGCATGTTGCTGAGGCAAAATACCCAATGCCCAAAGTTAAGGGAGGGAAGGTTTATTTGGCTCAAAATTTGTAGAGGTTTTAGTCTGTAGCTGGTTGCATGGCAGAGGGGCATTGCCGAGGAGAAGCTTATGGCAGACAGAAAGTAGCAAAGCAACAAGGGACGATCACAGCTCTTTCTGTCCCTTATATTTTATCCAGGCTACTTAGGGCAGGTAGCACTCGCACCCTCATTCCTGGCGCACTTGATCCCAGCATTGCACCATGAGTCAATCCCAGCGTCCCCACTCTAGATCCAGCCATGTTGAAAAAGTCCCACCTAGGACAACATGAGGCTTTAGGGAGACATCTAGACACAAGCCATACAGCTTCTCCAGCAAGACCATCAGCTCCTGTAGCTCTGGTCCGAAACAGTCTTTCCAGGGGTCTGCAGCAGGCAGACAGTGTGGAGAACCCAAGGGCTCATGCCAAGGCCCCCTGGTGGGGAAACTGCACAGAGGAGAAACTGGAGCAGCACAGTCAGTAACCCTTGTCTAGGAACCAGGAAGCTGCCATGGTCAGAGACAGGATACATTCCCTGCTGAAGTCAGACGAGAGGACACTCTCCTGCACCATTTCAGCTCTTAACCTGCAAAGCAAACTGTCCTCTGGCAGGACAATTAGTTCCCCATTGTTTGCATGCTTGTGCTTTTTCTTGGTGATTTTGCTTTTTAAAGTGTACCCTCCCAACCCAGTGCTGGAGGGGGGTGGCAACAAAGTGCTCCCGAGCACAAAGAGCACAGGTGCCTGACAGAGAAGATACACATGTTGGAGAAGCTTGGGTCAGGCATGATGTGCGGTGCTGTAGGCCATGGGCTCAAGGTTTGTGAATGAATGACACAAATAGTGTGTTCAAGTAGAAAACACACATAAACTAAAGCTACATGGAGACAGGTGATGGAAATGTTGGGGCCCACGTCTGTACCCCCCTGGTGGGCCGTGGCTCAGTATTTGCTAATTCTGCATTTGCTGCGTGCGACCCTATTGCATAACTGCTGCGAGTGGGGAGAATCCACTGCGTTGCAGAGGTGGAGCCCACAGGACTCCCCAGCAGAATTAGATGTGGAAGAACCAGGCTTGCCGTGCACCCCTGTAATCCTAGCTTCACTTGGGGGTCGGGCAGAGGAGCCATGGAGGCCCAGGATGGGGTCCTTCTCCTCTTCCCGCATGCATTATGCATGTGCTGCTGGTAATACTGGTGTTGATAAAATATGCTGGACAAAATGGTTGATGGGGATAAGAAATGACTGTTACTGGTTTACACATTTGCAGTATTTTTATGGTTGTTCTGGAGGTATTTCTTTTACTTATTAAAAATTGGAGAGAAGACAAGATGGCGGACTGGTAGGTAGCAGGAGAGAGACCCTCTCTGAGAGAG
>PVJX010014317.1:0-45188 GCA_004027295.1 Dolichotis patagonum
TGTTGGATCAACCATATAAAAGTAGAAAAGCTAAATAAACTAGAACATATATGTTACATTCACCACTGAACACCAGCACTTCCTGTTAAGTTTGTTAATTCTTCCTGATTATTTTTCTTATGGCCACCAAAATGAATAATCAGGCCTTTTCATATTACTATGGTATACTAATTCCAAAAGATTCACCAGATATTAACAGCTTTTTGCATACTTCTAACATCTTGTTCTGTTTTTAATGACCTACATCAACAAGGATCTCAAAGTAAGGGCTCAGGATTTATTGTTGAAACCTGATGACAGCAACAAAGCTTGAGCAGCCAGTCTACTCCTTATAGTGTTCAAACAAGTATCAGACACTATGAGGAAAGCAGAAAGAATGGATAAGCTATGGTACCATTGTCTAGTCACATGCCATAGAAATCTTGTCTGCTTTAGGAAACCAGAAAACTAATGTTTAAGAAAGATATAGAATTTCATTTTTTATAAAGAGGAGATAATTTGAACTGAATGAAAAAATATCAATGAGAAGGAATCTCTTCCATTTAGAAACACTTCAATATTGGTTTGAAAGATGCAAAAATATATTCATACCCAGACAAATCTTACCACTACTGTGTATAATTGAGAGTCTGACACCTTTTTTAATAGAGCCTAGCAGAGAAGATATTGATAAAGATATCCCTCATCTTGCTAACTTTTCTGCATATTTACTAAGTGATTCATCACCAGTTTGAAGAGAGTCAATTATACATATAAAGGATGATACATACATTTATAAAAAATTATTTGGAAATTAACCAAACATTCACAGGGTGGATCTTTATAATTGAGACAAAGAAATTCATTCAGATCTAGTATCAGAATTGGGGTGGGAAAAGGAAAGGAGGATAACCTGACACACTCACATTTCTTCAAGGATAGATTGCTATGGGTTTAATGAATGAATTGTTTCCATCATTCTCTTTTCACTTCTTCCTCACTTATAGGTAATCCTTCCTACCCACCTATCATCCTGCTTCATCTAACGTTTTATAAGCACTATGACCAAAGAATGCTTTGCTCCAAAATCTTAAAATACAGCAAATGACACATTGTCATTAATCCCCTTCAAAGTACTCCCCTTCACTTGGAGCACACTTATCCCATCATTCCTACCCCTTCCTGAATCAGTTCTTGAAATTCCCTTTCATAGTCTCTAGTTGAAGTAACATGGCTGCCTTGATACAATGAATCAATTTAAAATTTTTTTACTTCACTGTAATTTGAACTTTGGGAAACAATAAGAAGTCTCACAGTTACAGATCCAATGAATAAGACTTGACGAGGATACACTTTTACAAGACTGCCTTTCCTCTGGTTCTTGGCAGTAGCTTCACTGTGGTTTTGATCACATCTCACAAAGATATTCACACATCACAAATGTCTCTGTGGACTTCTACAATTGCTTCAGAAAGTGGCAAGAATGATGGATTAAATGTGTTCAAAGCCAGAAGGAGTATTTTGAGGGCCATTAATAGCAATTTGTCTTTTATTGTAATAATTTATTTTATTCAAACATTCAACATATGCTTAAATAACCCCTGATATAATTTAAGATGTTCTTGAGCCTGGCATAGTGGTGCATACCTGTAGTTCCAGCACTTGCAAAGAGAATTGCTGCAAGTTAGAGGCCAGTCTGTGCTACAAAATGAGTTTGAGGCCAGCCTACACTATACCATGAAATTCTGCCTCAAAAAGACAAAAAAAATTTATGATGTTCTTATAGACATAATGAGAAGATTATATGTATGTACAATAAATCCACAACTTATGAATGAGTTCTGTTCTGGGAGAACATTTTTAAATGGACTCGTTCATAAGTCCTACAAAGTGAGTCTTCAACACAATGTATATTGTATATTGTATATTGTTTGATACTTTCTAGCAGTCCCCTCCACATCACCACTGCTTTTCTTCTTGTTTATGGACATCTTGGGCTCTGATCGAACACTGTACTACTGTACCCTATCACACTGTATGGTAAGGATATACCAACAGAATTGCAACAATGTCTGACAGACACATGAGCTACTTCTGTGATTTGTTCACATTGGCCTATGTTCATAATGCAAGATTTGTTCATGTCTATGAAAATTTGCAACTCATATGTTCATAAATCAGGAACTATTTGTGAAATAACAAATAAATGTTTGCGACACTATAGGTGTATGTTAGCATCATTATGTATGTACTGTGAATGAAGATCTTTCACTTGGTGACCATACTTCATTTGACAGAGATCAGGCCAAATTTGCTAGAGCTAGGAGAATTAGAATAGTCACACATAAAACATCAAAGGATTCATATTCCAGAGAATAGTGTTCATATAGTCAAGAATTTGCTTACCTGCTGTAATAGAAAGTGAATAAAAAACATCATAAACAATCAAAATAGATAAGGGAAATGACTAAGTAAATTACGCTAGATCAACAAGGTAAAATAGCAAGCAACCAATAAAAATTAGAATCATGGAAATGATTTAAAATTGTGTGGGCCTGCATCAGAATCAAAATAATTCTGTTAATTCAGTATAAACATATATTTATTAATTATATTAACAGAAGTATTTGATAAACAGATAGAGTATATCAGTTCTATCATGATGTGAAAAATTTTCTCTGACAGTGAATTAATTTTTCTTCTGCTTTCTTTACATTGATGTTAATAAGCTTGCCTTCATTGAGCCCTTATTGAGAAATTGTAGGAAGGATGAAACAAGTACAAAGTAAGTCATTTGTGTTCTGTGTTGCAAGAAGAAATTTATATGCATCTCAGGACCTTGCAGTTTTCAGGCAGACACTGTGCTCCTGAGTTATATCCCCAGCCTGATACTGTGTTTTGAGAGTAAATACTTGTTGTGAAATCTATTGAGAAAAAAATTTGCAGATCATTTTTACATGGTTATAGAGATAATATTTTTAAATGGCCTATATAATAGTGGTTGTACATAGAAATCATAACATGGAAGAGAAATTATAATGAAAAAGTCAGATAACTATTTTGAATGCCAGTTTCTTTAGGTGAAACCACTATTCCTAGAAATAAAAACATAAAACAGAAATGTTGCTTTTCTCTTAGACTCAAACCTAAATGACTACAAAATCACATACTATTGTAAAAAACTTTGTCAATTAATGAATGCAAATTTAACTCTGAACTTCTAGATTAGATCTATTTACAAGTACTTATGCTGTTATGGTTTATGTCAGATGCCCCCATCCCAATTCTCATGAAATCATGGATGTGGCTGAATCTAGCATTTGGGATTGGTACATTGTCTGGTACTGGGACTGGTGGTATGAGTTCTACACCTGCCCAGGGTTGGAGCCAGCATACAGTGTAACAGTGGTAAGACAGCTTGTGTCGCACTCTTTTGTTTGTGCTTGCTGTTTGCAGCCACCATGAACCACTGCCCCTCAACCATGTCATTTTGCCTTGGAGCCACTTGAGCATGGACTGAAACCTCCGACCTGTAAGAAATAAACTTCCTCTTCCCTAACTTTAGGTGTCAGGTATTTTGTCCCAACAATGAGAAAAAGTAACTAAGACATATGGCATCTATGAAGATCCAGCAAGAAGACCATCTGTCCTTTTGAATAAAAACATAAACAAAAAAATGAATGAACAGAATTCTCAAGTCAATAAGGAAGCAGATTAGTGAAAAGTCATTGAGTATCCATATAATGGATGTAATTTAATGTTACCAACAACTGTCCTCTTAATGACAACCTGAATTTGTTGAGCACCTTATTCAGCAATATTTAACAAAGTCTAAATAGCAATCACAGCCTAAGACACAGAAGATAATTATTCTATCAAAGTAACTCTACATTTTACTCCTGCTACCAGTTGTTTCTTATTTCAGAGGACATTAGCTGGTCATTATGAAGTGATTTGACTGGATAATGTAATGAGAATAAAGCAATAGTGCATTTCCCTGCACCAGGCACCCAAATCCTACAGGGACACATATTCTGCTATTCTAATAAATTGCCATATTCTGCCTTGAAGGCTGGATACTTCTGAAAGGCTGACATGGATGGACAGTAGTAGTCACAAAGGAACCCAGAAATAAAGGAGCTCAGTGAATCACTCCCTTCCCTCCATTTAACTCTACACAGTACCCACAGTTATTCGTGAGTCTATTATCCTAAGAATGGTAGTGTTATGGTTTGTGTTCAAATGTCCCCCAAATCCTGATGTGGTCATGGGGAGGGCTGATCTTTTGAAGGTAGTTGAGTCTACCATTTGTGATTGGTTCACTGTCTAGTTCTGGGATTGGCAGTCTGAGTAACTCACCAACCCATGAGCAGGTGGCTGGCATACAATTTAACGGAAGGAAAGAGGCATGTTCGTCCTCTTTTTCCTTTTTCACTCTTGTCACTTGTGGCTGCCATGTATGGCTGTCTCGCAGTCACATCACCCTGCCTTGGAGGGTCTCTGAGTATAGACAAAACCCTCCAAAAACTTTAAGCTAAATCAAGCTTTCTTTCCTTCATTTTGGGAAATGTATTTTGTCTCAGGAACAAGAAAAAAATAACCAAGACAGAATTTGGTACCAGGAGTGGGGCTATTGCTGTGCCTATACCTGATCATGTGACTCAAGAGTCTCTGGGAATGGCTTATGGGAAGATCTTGGAAAAGTTTAGAGATCTTACCTGAAGAAGTAGATTGGAACACCTTACGCTATTCTGCATGAAATTTTCTGGTCAGAGCTCAGAACACCTGAAGGCTGACAGAAATCCAGTCAGTAAAGACCAGACCTGGGAAGTTTCTGTGGAAAAAAGGACTACATTGGGTGCTGGACTCCAGATGATGTATCTTATATCTTGGCAGAAACTTTGTCTGCATTTCCCTCATGTCCAGAGACTTTGCTTGAGACTGAGATAGAAGTTGGGGGACTAATTGATCTAGCAGAAGAAATTTCAAGGAAATCAAATGTTGAGATGCTGGAATGGCTATTGTTGGAGGCTTTTAGCCACATGTATGTTGCAAGCCAAAAGCAAAGAGCCCAGCAGGATGATTTATAACATTGTGGGTTTGGCCAGAAAGAAAGCACAAGGAAAGCTTTGGAATACAAAAATAGAACTGAGGAGACCTTGACTGCTGAGAACAAACAAAGAAATAAAAAAGATAGCCTGGGGGAATCACAAGAAGCAGTGGGTCCCTATGCTTTGCAGACGCAAAACTGTAGATGTGAAAGTTTTGCTTTGAGAAAGGTACAAAGTGCAATGCTGCAGAATTATGGTGGACCCATGTAAGTTTCCAAAATGGCAATGGGCACACCAGGTTCCAAAATGGTGGTGGCATAGAAAATCTATTCCTCACAATCAGGTTCAGAGTGCTCCATGATCCAGGCACTTGAGTCCTACAACATAGAAAGAGGAAATCCTGGCTATTGTTCCAACTGGCAGTGGACTTTGGCATCATCCACATGGCAAGGTTTTAAGTACATACAAAGTGCATGAGTTTTGAGGTTTAAAAGGTTTCTTCCCTGATTTCAGAAGGCCAGGAAGGCCATACAGTGTGCCCCTGAGAGGACAACGTATGAAGCTCTGAGTGTGTAGCCAAAGGTACAATAAAAATCCAGAACTTGAAAAACACCAGCAGTGTAAATTGTCTAAGAAAACCTCCAAGGAGCGAGCAAAGTCAGCCCAAAAGAAAAGCCCTGGGAGCTACAACCACCAAAAGTGCCATAGGGGTGGAGTTCCTCAATCGCATTAAAATTCACAATAAGATTGCTTCCGATGCTAAGTATGAACTCCAGGACTTAATGTTTGCCCTGCTACATTTTGGACTTCCTGTGGTCCCATTCTTCTGTATCCCGTTGTTTGGACTAAAGTAAAGTTTATCTTGTGCCATTAAATGTTGGAAGTGTTTAATATATGTCTTTGATCCATTTTGAATTTAACTTAGGGATTGGTAAAATATATGTATCCAATTTCAATCTTTGGCATGTGCCAAGCCAGTTTTTCTAACACCCTTCATTAAAGAATCTATCTTTATTCTGTGAAGGTTTTTATTCCTTTATCAAAAAATGTGGCTAAGCATATCTGGAATTTTTTTTTGGGGGGTGGGTTTTTTGTTTTGTTTTTTATTTTTTGCATCTTCTAATCTGTTACTATGAACTACATATCTGTTTTGTTTTGTTTTTTCCAGTACCATGCTGTTTTTAATCACAGTAGCTTTATAGTATAATTTCAACTCAGGGATTGTGATGCCCCCAATCTTGCCATTGTTTTTTTTTTTTTTTGCCCAGCTTTGCCTCTGGTTCCAAATGAATTTTAAGGTTGTGTGAGATATGCTGTTGGAATTTTGAATTGCATTAAATCTGTATAACAACTTTGAAAGTATAGCCATTTTTATTATATTGGTTCCTCCCACACAAGAACAAGGGATATCTCCATTTTATATCTTCTTCAATTGCCTTATCAGGGTAATATAGTTTTCAATATAAAGGTCTTTTATATACTTCACTACATTAATTCTTCTGTATTTCATTTTTTGATGCTATTGTGAAAAGTATTACTTCTCTAATTTTTCTCTCAGTGTGTTTACTATTCATGTACAGGAAGATTACTGATTTTTTGAGTGTTGAGTTTCTATCTAGCTATGCTACTGCGTTTGCTTATATTGGAGTTCTATATATAGTATCATGTCATCTGCAAATAATGGTAATTTATCTTTTCCTATCAGTATCCCTTTTATTTATTTCACTTATCTAATTGAACCACCTAAGGTTTCCACGACTATGTCGAATAACAGTGGAGATGGTGGATATCCTTCTCTTGTTCCTGATTTTTGAGTGAAAGTCTTGAAGTTGTGACCATTTAATATGATAGTGGCTGTTGGTTTGTCATAGATGTCTTTTATTAGAGATAAAGATCATTTATTCCAATTTTCTGTTGGGTTTTATCATGAATGGGTAATTGATTTTGTCAGAAGCTTTTCTGCATCTATTGAGATAATTGTAGGAATTTTGTCCTTAGCTCTGTTAACAGAGTGTATTACAAATATTAATTTTCCTTATGTTGAACCATCCCTGCATCCCTTGGATTAATCCAACTTGGTCATGGTGCATAAAATTCTTGATTTTCTGCATTGTGTTTTTCAGTATCTTATTGGGGAATTTTGCATCTATGTTCATTAGGGGGATTGCCATTGCAGTTATTTTTCTTATTTTGGTAACATGGCAATGTTTTTTATTCCATGAATGAATTTGGGAGTACAGCTTCCCTTTAATTTTCATTAAAGATTTTAAGAGGTAGTGGTATTAGGTCCTCTCTAATTTTTCAGCAATGAAACTCTCAGGGCCTGGGATTTTATTGTAGGTTTTCAATTACATCTTTGATTTAACTGATATTGTTTTTATGATTTTTATTTTTTTATTCTGCATTGGTAATTCATATGTATCTAGGAATATCTTCATTTCTTTTGCATTTTCCAACTTATAAGAATGCTGTTGTAGTTAGGGGTTGTAGAGAGAACAATTAAAATCAGGACATGGAGTTTATAATATTATTTGTGACGGTCACACACATAAGAAAACACAACGTAAGAAAATTCAGGAAATCTATCCATAACACTAAAGACATAGAATATTTAGCCAAGGGCCTGAATCCCACAACAATGTCCCACATGAGTCCAGATGAAGACCCAGAGCTTATGACAGTACCTCTCATGTGTCCAACTGGAGGTCTAGAGCCCACAAGAAGGACTCATGCCAGTCTCTTTTACAGATCCGTGCTGGGAAGGCCCAAAGGTCAGCGATGGAAGCTAGAAAGTCTATGCCAGCAGGGTGAAGTAGCTGTGATGATAGATTGAGGGTTCTACGCTGGAGCCAAGAAGTCACACTCACAACAAAGACCAGGGCTGTCCTGAAAAGCATCACAGCCATCCTCCGACAAAAAGCACAGTTGAGTACATGCCAGGAAGCCAACATGATGAGTTCATCCTGGAGATTAAATGGCACACATCTTCCTCTCCACATCCAGGAAGCAATGCTCGATTTGAGGACCAGAGCTTCTCCAGGAGAACCAATGGCTCAAACAGCAACATGTAGGAGAACCCACAATGCCTCAACACCTTAATGCCTCCTTGTCCTTCTCGACATGTCTATTTATGCTGACAACTTTCCTCGGTGAAATATCTATGCTTAGCACCATCATGATTTAATTCTGCTGGTATTAAGTTGACCACCAGTTTTTAATCTATAACAAATACAAATTCTCAAAGTAGGTATATATGATCTTCTGCATTTCTGTAGGATCTATTGTGATTTCATCCTTTCATTCCTACTTGCATGGGTTTGAATCTTTTCTTTTTTTGATAAGTTTGGCTAAGAGTTTGTCAATTTTATTAAATCTTTCAAAAAACTAACTCTTTGTTCATTGACTCTTTGTAGTACATTCTTAGTCTCCAGTGTGTTAATTTCTGATCTGATCTTTATAATTTCCTCCTTCATATGAGGTTTTGGCTTATCATGGTCTTGTTTTACTAGAAGCTTGTGGTTCACCATTAAGTTGTTTATATCTGCTTGTTCTGTTTTCCTGATATGGGTATTCACTGCTGTAAATTTCCTTCTTAGGACTCCTTTCATTGTGTCCCATAAGTTCAGGCATGTTGTATTGGCATTATCATTTAATTATAGAAACTGTCTAATTTCTTATTTAACTTCATCTGTGATCCACTGGTTGTTCAAGAGGGTGGTATTTAATTTTCATGTGTTTAGGAAGTTCTTGTGTTTTGTTTTGCCATTGATTTTCAATTTCATTGAACTATGGTCTGATAATATACATGTGATAATTTCAATTTCTATTCATTTATGTTTACTTACATATGCTCAATAAGCTAGCATGTGATCTATTTTGGAAAGCACCCCATATGCATCTAAGAATAATGTGTATCCATTGTTTTGGGGTGGAATATTCTGTAGACCTTTACTAAGTCCATTTGTTCAAAAGTTTGGTTTATTTCTAATATTTTATTGTTGATTTTTTTGTCTAAATAATCTGTGCTTCTGTCACAGTAGGGATTGATATCCCATAGTACAACTATATTAGTGCTCCTTTGAGTTTTCATGTTCATTAATATTTATTTTATACAGTTGAATACACTGGTATTTATTGCATATACAGTTATGAAGGATATTTCTTCCTTGAAGATTTTTCCCTTTACAAGGACAAGTGACCTTCTTGGTTGGTCTCTCCTAAACATTCTTGGCTTGAAATTCATTTTGTTTGCAACTATAATAGCTACCTTTGCTCTTTCTGGGTTCTTGTTCCATGGAGTATTGTTTCCCCCCGTTTGACTTTCAGCATATGAATTTCTTTTTCAATTAAATGTGTTTTCATAAGCATTATACTTTTGGGATATTGCTACGTGATCGATTCTGCCAATCTGTGTCTTTTGATTGATGAATTGATACCATTAACATTGATGATTATAACTGATATAGATTGACTTATCCTTGTGTTTTTCTTTTGTTGTTGGCTCCCCACTCTTCCCCCAACACACACACCGTTTGTTGGCCTTGCCTGGTGTATTCTTTCTATTGGTGTTCATGGAGTTGTAGTTCTGTTATCTCTTTGTAGAAAATCTTTCACAACATTTTTGAGTGCTGATTTGGTGGTAATAAATTTTCTCAGATATTTTTTGTCATGGACGTATACTATGTATCCATCAGTTCTGAAATATAGCTTTGCAGGATACATCAATCTCATTTCAAGGTTGTTTGCCTTTAAAGCTTAAAATTCTTTACTCCAAGCTCTCCTTGACTTGAGGATTTGTGTTGAGAAGTTAGCTGTGATTCTGATGGGCTCACCTTTATAAGTGATTTGTTCCTTTTCTCTAACAGCTTTTAAGGTTTTAATGTATTGAACTTCTGGAATCTTGACTATTATGTGCCTGGCTGTAGATAATTTTTAATATGGCTGATTGGAGTTATATATGCCTCACTTATTTGAAAGCCAAATTCTTTTTCCATACTAGGAAAGTTTTCTACCATGATGTCTATGAACACTTTTTATTAATATCATTTGTGGTATCTCATGCTTTTTCATAGATTACAGTCACTCTTAAACTATTCTTCTTTTCCTTATCTAGAATGGTTTCTAATAGTCCCTTGCTATTTTTAATCTTTCTTTTCATGATCACTAACCACAAGCTGGTCTTATATGTCTGATATAATAGATAATTTGAGTGACTCACCTTACTGCAGATCAGTCATTGAAACATTAAATTGTGCTGTGAAGGCCATGCATTTTGTCCATGTTGGGTGCCAAATATCGTAATCTGAATATTGAATATTGTAAACCAAGTATTGTAATCCCTATTCCAGTCTTTCTCACAATCCAAAAAGTTATAATTTTAATCCCATTGGAACATTATTGAAATCCCAAAAAGTTAATTCCAATCTACCATTTCCAGTGCAACCCATGGCAAGAGTAAAGACACTAAGACATATTCAAAGTTAAGGGGGGCGATGGGGTCCTAAGCCCAATCCAAGTGAGGATAAGTGAACAAAGGCCTTGATCCAAGGCCTCTCCCAGAATTTATTATCTCATGAAGAAATGAATAGTTCAAGGATGAGTGTCAATGAGGTTGGTCAGTAACATTAGCTGGCCAGCCAGGTGAGGAGAAAACTATCTCTGGAAAATGCAGGGAAAATGACATGCAGATGGATCAATCTACATAATTCAATTGAGGTAGCATTTGAATTGTGGAGGTTGTTGCTTCAGTTTCTGATATATAAACTTTTGTACCCTGGGGACTCATAGCCTCTTTATTTTAAGGCTTGCGTCCCAGCTGACATTCCTGGAGCTGACTGGCTCTGCCATTCCAGTATGATCAGATCTTTATAGGGAGTACTATGTGAGGAAACAGGAGACTGTCAGATTGGCCCCAAATGTACATATCAGTACTTCAGCTGGCCTTATTTGCATTGCTTAGAGACAGTATAAATGAGAAGGAAATAGCTTAGCCTGCTCTATACATATTGGTATATGGAAATAAGACTTGACTTAACTAATGTTACAGCAACTGTTCTGCAGTAAGGTGAATCACTCAAGTTGTCTCCTGTAGTCTGAGATCCTGTCCTCACATTGGCTTATACTGCTGCAGATACTTTCAGTGGAATTTTTATTCTCCTGGATATCATCTTGAATCTGCCTTATGGATTCCATTTCCTTCTTACGCTGAAAATTTATAGCTGCCACAATTTTCTTAAGCTCTTCTTTTTTTTATCTGTACCTGCCATGGAGTCACTAAGCATTGTTTTCATTATGGACACCATCTCCAAAGTTATCTAAAAAGTTATTTCTGATTTGACTTTTTCTAGAGCCTCATTCAATTGTTTTGTTGTTACCACCTCAGAAAGGCCAGGTGGATGGCTTTCAGATTGTCTCACCCTGAGTTTGAATTTGTTGAACTGGTTGTCTGGGGCTGCGTCTTCAAGTGCCTTCTCATTTTCTTTTCTTTTTTTTTAGTTTAGTTCCTGGGGTGATCCTTGTAAATTGCCTATGATGAGTTGTTCTATTGCTAGTATGTATAACTCTTGGGAAATAACTACTTGTCCAAGGTATCTTTCAGGTGTAGCTGGTTTTTCAGTTTTGAGTTTGTTGCAAGATCCTATCTCTTCAATTTGTTGGGGATGAGAATTTGCTGTCTGCTTGGCCCAACCCCTCCTTCTTTGGCACTGTTCCACAGTATTTTCTATGACCATTAGTCAATCTGTCTTGGAATATCAGGAAGTATAGCTGTTTGGAACGGTTATGTCACTTTTGACTAAAGCATTACCATCAACAATAACAAAAGCATCAAACACAGTCTAGAAATTGACAAACTGAGGTAACCATTAATTTGCCTCCTTTAACCATATAAACTAGTTTTGTGGTTATACAATAAAATCTAAAACAAACCAGAAAGTTATATGCAGTATACAAGTTTTTACCCTCAGGGTTTAAAATTTAAAAGGTGTTATGGAGAAAATTGAGAAGTAGAAAAGGAAGAGATTAAAATTAAAGGTAGAGCACAAAGGTGGATCAGGCTAACTTTGGGAAACTGGCGCAGAAGACTGGAGGGAAAGACAGAAGGAAAACATAAAAAAAAAAACCCAGAACAACCATAAAGTAGCTAGAAACCATGTTAACATGCATATAAAAACAAGATCAATCAGGGAGAAAAAACCAAAAAACAAAAGTAACAAAAGCAAAACTACCACAACAAGCAAAAATAAAAGAAAGAAAAAGAAAAAGAAAAAAGAGAAAATATCTACTTCCAGGTTTGTCTTTGCTGTCACTGGTAGCAAATGTGTGGAGACAGAATCTAGATCCATGGTGATTTATTCCAGAAAGCCGAAGCCAGTAGTGCATTTTGGTGGGTTAGTAAATAATCTCAGGTAACCTACACCTTCTGGCCAAAACCAGACTCATTATTCAGCCTATAGCTGTCGCTACACCTTCCTTGATAGGCCTGAAACTAGCTGGAAACCACTAAAATGGAGTCAGCATCCACTCTGAGTTCTGAGCTCAGCTGCTCATTCTCCAATATGACTCCCGGCCAATTGCTGTCTCCCATAGGAAGACTGAGCCCTCAGCACTCCCCCTACCTAGTGCAGCCCTTTACGACCACTGCTCACCTCCACTGATGAGTCTCTCCGTGGAGGTCTCTGGGGTTGACAGAAGTCATTGTGTTTGTACAGATTTGAATCACTCCTCTTATGCATTGAGTCCTGACTCAGGCAGAAAGTGCTGCCTGCTATCTCTTTCTTCTTCATTGAACTTTCTCTTTTCACACTCTCTGTGGGCTTCACTTTGTACTTCAGATCTGCCTGGGTCCAGGGGACCCAGAAGGTCTTCTCCAGGAAGACCTTCTTGTCTTCCTGGCATTGCTATATTCTAGCATGTGGATGGAAACTCTCAGAGAGGCTCTTCATCTGATACTTACACTTTGCCATCTTCCTCTGGGTCCCCAAATTATGTGTTCCTTAAGCAATACCCTGTGTTCTAGAACATCCTCTGTTTCCTCCATTCATCTCAACTGACATGGAATCTATCAGCTCTTTGTTAGGGGAAAGTAGATTAATAGATTCTTCAGATAAACCAGTGCTTGACGATTTGTTAAACTGTGAAGATTTTTCATAAATGACAAAATGTTGATCATTTAATATTGGTAAATATTGGTAAATGAAAATATAACTAGTACTTATTGCCAAAATATTTTTGAATTTTATGAACTAAGTCAACATCTACACGGATTGGAAATGAATGCTACATATATACATGCTACTGCTTAGTGATTCTCTTTGCAGAAACTAGTTGGCAGATATGAATCCCTTACATCAAATTTTGGCATAGCATGTGAAGATTAAAAGTTGGCAACCATTAATGAAAAAATAGCTACAATTTATTTAGGTTTCTTTTGTAGCTAATACATCAGGATTTGTTATAACACATAATTTTATAGAGAGTTGAATGAGATTGATATAATTCCTTGTGATACAGGTAATAAATTGAGCATACAACTGTTACCTCATTGGAACATAGTTACAAAACTTGTTAATTGGCAAACTGAAGATTCAAACCCAGATCTGTCTTTTTATAAAGTCCATATGCTTAATTATATATTGCCTTCTGATTATGTATTCTTGGGGTAACTATGCTTCAACTGACTTTTTCCTCAAGTTAAATAGCACATAAAACCTTTCAGGAATGTTGCTAATGGGGTTTGCTGTAATCTCCGGGTTGAATTAGAGACAAATTCCTGAAATCATACTTGTGTGCTAATCACACAAGTTAATGCTCAACAATATGATCAAACACACAGTACGGTGAAAAACCTGTTAAAAATCACTTGAAGAAATGTATGTTTAGATGATGTATTAAATGGATCAAAATGGAAATATTTAGTTCTATTTTAATAAACAGTGAAAAATAATGTAACTCAAGAGGAAGTTTTAAAATAAGTTAGCTAAATGTAGACTTCTAGTTCTCAAAGTTTAGTCTCTGTATTAGAGATAGCTGTTAGGCAAAGATTTATAGTCAGTTGCAAAGGGACATACCCCAAGATAGAGTCAGAATAGGGATGAGGCAAATCAGCCCTGTGATCCAGGACTGAGTTGATAGGAATTGGGCCCCAATATGTAGACAAAATGGTTAGTCTTGCACCACTCACCAGAAATAAAAAATAGCTCAGTGCTGTACTATGGCTATATCTGATCGAATAAGCCCAACTAATGCAATAAACACATAGAAAAAATGTACATAATATATACATAGATGACCAGAATACTCTGGACCTCACTTCTGTCCCTTGTCCTCTGTGCTATATGCTTTTGCTATGCCCCTTGGTTTTTTTTTTACTAAACCAATATTAGTTATGACACTGTATTTGTAAACCCATAGTTATAGTTTGACCCAAAGTAGCCTGCAGTGTGACTGTAATGTACAACCCCCACTCCAGAGGCAATCCACTTTTGGAACTCCTTTTGCTTCTTATGAGTTTTCTTTTAATAAAACTTTCCCATTCCTCATCTCTTGTTTTTCATTCTATTCCTTGTCTTCATGAGACATGGCTTTGTACATCTAAGAGGTTGCAGGTTACTGCTCTGCAAAATTTGGATGTAGGAATTTGTCAGAAATAAAAATTCTCAGTTTATTCCCCTGACAATTACAGAGTTCCTTAATCAGAATCTCTAGGAATAGGGCCCAGTAATCCATGGTTTTTCAAAGCCTCTAGGTAATTCTTATGTACATTGAGGCAAATTGGAGTACCATCAAACTAGACACTTATTGGACAGAATGGTAAAACTGTAAGCATACTAATAACAAAGGTAAGATTTTGATAATGGGAAAACTAATCTATGTATAATAAGATTGGTATAATACAATAATTATAATAATATTATGTTTTATAAGTCAGAAATACAGAGTCACACCGAACTGAGTGTAGATTTAGCTTAATATTTGTGCAATTTTAGGCAAGTAACTTAATCTCTCATGAACCTCATTACTAATATCTTCCAAATAAGAGTAAAAATAGTAATCTTCATAGGATTGTTGTGAGAATTTAGTCAATTAACCCATATGACACACTAAGAACCTAAAAAATAATTAATATATGTAGTAAAGATAAATTATAATCGGATGGAGGTCATCGTTCTTCAGTTGGAGCTAGGTTGGTCAAAGGCACATGAGGCATATCCAGAATGTTCAGAAAAGGGGTTTTTATCTTACTGAGATCAGAAAATAAAGGAACAATGGGTAAAAATCTTAGCAAAACTAAACAATCTGAGTAAACTAAAGGCAAATTGAAATAAGCCTTGAGAAAAAATTGGTGCTACAAAAGACAAAGAACTGATAAAATGCCACTGCCAATAGCAAGGCTGGAAAACAACAATGAAGCTGCAGCAACTCAAGGCAAACTTGCACTTTTGCCCATCCTCTGCCCCAAAGAACTGTATATAAGCTTTAAAATCTAGGCACTTTCTTTGCCTCCTCCCTCCCTCACCTAGTGAGGCCTTTTTCTCTGTTCTTTGTAATGACCACACCCTAGTCTGTTTCTCACTACTTGCTGCTTTGCCCTTACTTCTTCAACACCGCAGATCAAGAATCCAGAATGGGAGGGAGCTGGTAACACTACCCCTCCAGAGTTATGACAAAGGAATACAAAGGAACACGGATATTTACCTACCATTTAAGGAATATTATTTTTATAAGCTTTCAAGGAATTATTGTAAACCAATCACCTCCAGCAACACCTTTGAATAAAGCAAGAGATACACTTGAAACTTACTAAGTAGGCAAAAATGAGTTACAAGTCTATACAGATATGTTCATGATCCTTAGAACTCTTTAAACTGAATAGCTATTTTCCATGTCAAGGACACCTATTATAATGATACTACCAATGACTCTAGTAATGCAAATGGAGGCTCCCTTAACAAAAAGACGCTTCAAAAAGTTAAAATATTAGTTAATATATTACTCAATATAGAATTTTGAGAATTTTTGAAATGACATTTTTTGTCTAGAAAACTAGGTCTAACTTTAAATATTTTAATTCAAAATCATGAACTATGGAACTAAAAAAATACCTGAATTCATATTCTAGATCTGCCTTTCACTAGTTCTGTGGCTTCAGGTGATTTAATCTCTGGCACTCAGTTCCCTGGGGTCTAAAGCAGGGAGTCATTTAACATATCTGTAGGGTTAAAAGTAACAAAAACTCTTGGCTCAGTGGCAGGCTCAAGAGTGAACAAGAAACAAGTGCTACCTATTTTAATTGTTTGGTTATCTAATAATGGAGAACCTGTGAAATTATTTTAGCATTGTAATAGTCTATATGGACAGAAACCATCGCCGCTCTGATTATGTCTTTGTCTTACTTCAAAGACTTTTATTTTGGAGAAGCTAATCAGCAATACTAGCTTCTATTTGCTATTTGTTATAACAACTTAAATTGCAGTTTTATTAAAAAATGAACCTAACTCTTGAAGGTCTTCCACTAAGAGAAGTTACAATTGATATTAAAAGAAAATTGGATGCTGGATTACATAAAGTCTTCACTAGGCTCACATGTACAGCAATTCTGTAAGAGGAAAATGTAACAAGAGGCATGCTCCAAATCACTTAACCATGGAACGTCTTTTCGAAAGTGAAATGAACAAAAAATCCTGTAAACTAATATCACATAGAATATACTTTGTAAAATACTATTCTTGACATTCCAACACTTCTTTCACTAGCATAGGAAAAAAATTCAAGGGAGGTGAGCTTTCACAAATCAGGTATCCCCTTTTCACTATATAAATTGCCTTATGCCAAGTCAGACAGAAGTACAAACTCCTGGAGACATGCTGTGATTCTGTTGTAGCAAACATTACTTTGGCAATTGAATAGATCATGAGACAAGATATTAAAAGCTGACTAAGTAGGTGTGATCTGTTAATTACCAAATCCAAGGACACATCCATATAACAGATTCCAAAGCCCTTCACATGGGTTTATTATGAGAATTTGAGCACCAGGGCCCCCATTCAATTCCCAGAACCCCTAGGAAGGGGAGTGAGAAAAATAAGTGGGGAGAGCTGGCTTTAAGTCCATGCATAGGTACTCTGAAAGTGGTAGGGGGCTGCAGAGGAAAGTTGAGGCCACACTTGGACTTCCTGATGTGATGGGAGATGATTTCCTTCTCTGCTTTATAAGGTATAAGATGTGTAGGTAGAAACCTGCAGCAAGACAAATTAGGTCCTAGGTGAACTTTCTTATCCACTTTAGCCTTGTACCCAAGGGAGATTTTCCAGGAAACCATAAAACTATAGATAGACTTTTGAACTCAGTCTTCCTCTTTCTCTATATGGGACCTGGGCCATCAGCTATCCTATCGGGTTCTTCCCTAGAATATCTTCTTAAGCAATGTAGAGAGTTATATCTACAGAGTTTAAGGAAACACCTTTATCTTTTCCTGTACTAGAGCTTGGCCAGGATACCTCCTGGGGGACCAAGAAAACTGTCTAAGTGAAGGTAGTATAAATCAGTCACTATCTGTCAATTAGACCTGTTTTACAAAAAGGAAGAAAACTGGGATGATATGGCTTATCTTTAATTATTCTTTAGACTCAGAAATCATCCCCAGTGGATGTCTCAGTGTTCCACTGACCCTCCCAAGTTAGCTATTTGGAACCAGTCACCTACTCTTATCCCAGTGGCAAGGAACCTTAGGGTCCCAGCTGGAAAAAATCAAACTTAGAGAGTACCCCCCTCCACGCCAGGCATTCTTCTTTAAAAAGGACACAGCCACAGAGGAAAAGAAAAGAGGGGTAGAAACCATCCTGGATATGACTTATGTCATAAACTAAAATAATAGTTTCCTGATTCATAAAAGAAACCATGGCCTAATACATGTGAGTGCACTCTAGTTTGTAAGCACTTGTCTTATGTGTGTTGTCCATCTGTCTGCTCAATCTGTGCTAACAACTGGTTACAATACTTACAGCTGCTTTGTTTGAGCTCAACACTTTTTATTTTTGTGTTTTAAAATGTTTTCATGGAAAATAGTTTAGACAGGTTAACATATTTATTTATACAATTTACATTGGCTTACAGATAAAATAAATGTCATTAAAGTTCAGGACATGAGTTCACCCAGGTTTCCAGCCAATCAAAATGATGTCAAGATCGGTTTTGCAAACACAATGCCTATTTTTATCTGTATACAACACCTTACAAGTCATTCATTGGTCAAAAATAATGTTATGATCTAGTTCTATCAGGTCACTTGAAAAATTTCTTAAGATAACTAAACAGGGACCCCCCCTGGACTTTGGAAAACTGCTGGGTCAGACTCCCCTTGGTAAATCAGGAAGAAGCTGCCTGACAGTAAGTTTATTTCTGTCCTTATTGATTAATGGGGCCCCAGTCATTCCCACAGTCTCATGGTAGATACACAACAAATATTGCTAAATATATTATTTTAATATATTTACATTGGCTATCAACAAAATAGAGTGCTCTGTGTGCCAAACAATAAGGTTTTCTTATTAAAAGATGTTCTTGGTGCAAAACTATATTAAAAGACAAAGCTTTCTACGTAGCAGTGGCACCCACTATTGCTGATTTTATGTGTACTAAATGTGTTTATGCTTTCCAGGTATACTGGTCTTCAAAGATATAAAACTTAAAAAGAAGTCTCATTATACTGATGGCTTCCAGGCTATGATTGATCAAGTGGTAAACTTTTCTTTTGGAATCAGATGTCTGCCTTTCTCATACTTGTGTTCCAGTTATGTGTGATAAGAGGTAAATGTTAAGCAAGTATGAGGCCACCAGTTGGATAATATTTTTTAAAGCTTAAGTGATATCTACATTATGTATACATTATAACACTTAGAAATGCTCAAACCCTGTGTAGTCCAAGTAATGTCACACACACAAAAATAAAGGCTAGACATTAATAATTTATCAGGTACATCTATAAGCAGGTACATTCAACTTAAATGGCATCCTGTTAAGCATAACAAACTAAGTAAAACTTATTTATCTCATTTAATATCTTTAATTAGATAATGATAACTGACTAAAAAGCTATTCTATATGATGATTGACAGTTAAATGTGTTTCAGAGATATTGCCATCATGATTGTCATGCTAAAATGCTATGTGCCCTCTGATTTTAAGGTTTCTGTGTACAACTTTATAATTGTATCTCTTAATATTCTGCAAGGATTCAAAAAAATTTTTTGATACTGGGAATTGAATTCTCAACCTCACACATGCAAGGCAGGTACCGTGCCACTGAGTTGTATTTCCGGCCCCAGGGGTTCAAATTCTAAGACAGTCATGATTGGAAAAAATTACAGTTCTCTGGCTATACTTTATATTTCAAAATGCTTTATATCCACATGAAATTATAATAGTTAAACTCACTGATTCCACTTCAATACTTTTTTAATTGACCTGTTTATTCAACAACTAAGTCTTAGAGACCAAAATTAGAAAGGTAACTGGGCTTAAAATATAACCTATATTTTGGCTCTAGCCCTACAAGGTCAACAAGGACTCAGGACATGAGGGAGCCTCTCTATAGGATCCTACAAATTTGGTGAGTCACGCAACCTGCTGAATAAAGAGACTAGCGTACCTCAGAGAGGAGTGAATCAATATACAATGCCCAAAAGGAGAGTCACCAGAGAAAAAGATCTTCTATGATTCCACGGAAAATCACGTGATCAAGCAACATGGTGACCCATCCTGGCAGCTGACACTGACAGAGGAGCTGAGAGGCTCTATACACAGATCCAAAAGTAATAACTAAGACCATTAATTGACCTTGATAGATAATAAAAGATTAATTTTGATTAACACAGGTCTCACTTTAACTTGGTCATAAATACCCAGAAGAAAAGTATAACCAAAAGATATATAAAAATAATACCATGGAAATAAAGGATAGACATAGAAAAGGGTCTCTAATCACTGACGCCTGTTGGCAGCTTTCAGCTACACTTATAGACAGATCTGGGAACCAGCTGGTTATAGTTGCTATTCTAATCCCTTAAAATCATTGTCTGACATAGCTCCTTCCCCAATCTTCCTTTCCATTATAGTGCTTATGATTTGGTCATACAAGCTTTAATATGCTGGTAAAGTTTGTTTATTCTCACCTAGAAGCCACCAAACTCCAAATGATCACACAGATGAAAGCCCTGCTAAAGATGCCAGACCCCTTCTTCCACTAAAGTCCATTGGACAACTTTCCCTGCTAAGACTTTTATCTGCTGCTCCTAACAATGACTCCATTTGGCTTGAAGCAATCAGATCAATCATCACCCATTTATTCAACAACAGTTAGATGGAAATCTCAGAGGGGAACACAGGAACAGGTGGCTTCTAGGCAGGAAAAAGATAGGCTTCATTAAAAATTAATAGGAAATCTTACTAAAAGCAGCTTCTGCCTCTACAGGTAGACTCTGCAGTTAGAGCAATTAAAAACACAAAAGAGAGAGAAACTAGACCCAGAGAGACACAACTACTATGGGAATTTATCAGAAAGATTTGACAAAGCAAAGAAGAAAGAAGACATAAAAGAGCACTGAAACCACCCCCATTACTTACCTCTGATAAAATCCAAAGGAGATAAGGGGAAACCACCTAAGGACACTTCTTTATAGTGTAGAACACACACACACACACACACACACACACACGAATATATCTCACTTTAACATCACTATGTTATTGTACTGGATATACCATATCCCTTTTACTTAATCATTAACTCTAATTTACCATTTTATAAGGCTCCCACACATATGTATCCATCACAAAGTGACAGGAAGAAATCAAATAGCCACAAAGAATGTTGACAGAAGGGCTCAAGGTTAGGATCAAAGACGGCCAAAGAGCCAGTAAGATGGTGACAGCTTCCCAGTGCCTACAAGAGGGATGGGAGAAATCATTCCTCTTAGATAAAAGGAGCTCTGGATTAAAAACCTCAGGGGTATACATTTCTGATGCCCCTTATTCTTCCAGAGTAGCTTATTTTTCCCTATCCTTTTCCAAATAAAGCATATTCCTTTATTTTAAATTTTGCTTAGCTCACTACTCTTGCCAACTTTACCATCTTCTTAGCATATGTTCCAGACAAAGAGTGGTCCATACATCCCAGCCCACACATCACAGCCTGGTCAATTTAGCAACTTAGTGAGACCCCGGCATAACAGACATGGCAAAATGGAACTTTAAAAGCTAGATTTTTTTTCTTTTCTTTTACAGAATACTTTTACAGAAAACAACTTATCCAAACTCTCACCAGCTGGGTACCAAGAAAAACCCTTTCCTCTTCTCAGCCCTCCTCTTCTCAGCCCAAAAAAAGTGATAGAATATGCAGATACTGACACCAGGACACCTGGAACTTTGTTTCCTCTCCATAAGAAAGGGGACAATGAGTTGCAGACAGCTAAAACTGACAGACTTGCTATGGAGATATGCATAATCTCTGTGCTTTCCCTCCTCTCTTTTTTTTTTTACTATAAAGACTCTTACCCACATGTACCTGTGAGATAATGATTTGAGGCAAATGAGCCCCCTATCTCATCAGGGCTACCTTTGATTGGTCCAATTTCCTCTGTTTTACCAAATATATGGCCTCCTTTGATTTGGTCAGTGGTAAGTGAACCTAAGCATATAAATTTAAGTGGCTTGTAATACTGTCTCAAAATAAAAAAATAAAAAAGGTTTTCGATATAGTTTAATGACAATGTCCTGAATTCAATCTTCAGTACCAAGAATAAAAGCTACATAAGTTTCTCAAGGTTCAGGACAGCTAACATTAGAGATAGAATTAGGCTTGGCCACTCCATCTTTATCTTGAGGCCTAGTCTTCAGATGTGCCTCCAGCCACCATTCTGATGTCTCTCTTTTTTCTCCTGACTTCCTTGAGAGCCCAGTCCCTCTTTGACTGTATACTTAGTTCTTTCTAATTTACCTGTCTACAATAACAGGAAAAATTTGTTTACACAAATTATTCATACAGACTAAGTACTAGCACCATGATTGGAAATGTGCCTGAGTCCTCAAAGTAGCTAGAATCATTTTACAGCAGACAAACTCATGAATACCCTATCACCTTATGATTCCCAAGGAAGAAATTTACACTCTTAGATCCAAATAACAGAATAGTCCTTCAAGGTAGCCCCTAAAAAGTCACAGTTGCTTCTTTTGCAATAACCCAATCCATCACTTTTTATTGCTCAGATTTGCACATTGTGAAAGAAATAAAAGACAGACACACACAGTAACAGCTTTAGAATTTGAGGAATTAAGATTTATAGGCTAAAAAAAAGGTGGCTGTGAAGTAAAATTTTAAAAAAGCAAGTAAGGGGAGACATCTTGCCTCGTTTTCCCTTAATGAAACAAGAGATTTCTTCCAAACTCTGATCAGTTATAAACAATGAAGCTAAAAAAGCTAAAAAGCCATTCCCTTCTGATTTTAAAAGAGCACCCTAGGGCCACTCCTTCTTCCACTGTCCTATGAGAGGTAGAGAAAGTAAAATCTTGATGTGTATTGTGTCATCTAGCTTGATCTCCATCCAGTTACCTTTACCCTACTCCAACTTTATTAAGGGTTTATGAGCAAACATTACATATCATGTATGTAATTAAGCTCAAAGTGGATTTTTGGACAAGCATGCATGTTGAGAGTCCCTGAGATGACTCAATACACTTCCAATCATTCATGTCAATCATATGGAGAGATTCAGGGGAGGCACTTGACTGAGGTACATACCTTTTAAATTATGAAAGCCTGATTTTTCTGATGAGGGGTGGGGGCTACTGCCTTATGCTGTGTGTTGTCATTAAGGGTACTATTTTTGTTTTCCTGTCATCCTGGCCCACTTTTTCTGATTGTGCCCTATCTTTTGTCATCATGCACTTGGCTTAAGAACAACTTCCTGTGATCTGGAATAAAGGTAGCTACTTGCCTCTTGCCATTAGGTATGTGCTTTGTAATTCTTTCCTCATGGTACTCAAAAGCCTGGATCATACTTGCTGAGTTTAGCTTACACTAAAGTTGCTAAAACTGACTTTTTCTCAAAGTTGACTTGCTCCTAAATCTAGTTCTGTTATCACAACAAACCAATGATATCAACTCAATATCTATTTTGCAGCCCTAATATAAGCCAGTCTGAGATGGTACAAAGACAAAAAGAGCATATGTTCCCCTCTACTTGGCATGTTTCAGTTAGAAAACTGAAACAACTGACCTCAAAGATGTGAACCTCATTTCTAAATAGCATCTCATAGACTCCTTTACACTACTCTATGTGGTAGATTCTTTGGAAAAGGTTACTGGGAACATATCAGTGATATTTGTTATGAAGTCCCCAAACTATATCATATCTGGAGGTCCACAAAGAAATGGCCCCATTCAACGCTAGAAAGGTTACAACAAATATTGTACCATATATACTACTTAAAACAATAATATTAAGTGAAATAAATGAACCAGACAAGCTTAAATACATGGCTTCTCTTATAGAAGAAATCAAAATTATAAATCATTTAAAGAGTAAAACAAAAATTAGATAATAGAGAAAAAAGATTGGGATGTGGAAAAGATGGCTGGAGAATTAGGTGACCTGTTGGTTACAAAATCCCAGGACACATGCACATAACAGTTCCTAAACCCTGTAAGTGCACTTCTTAGGACAACTGGAGCAAGTTTTCCATAGGATGGCCTAGACCTGACCTCAGCCTAGGAGTGAGTAATACAAAGATGACAGTCCACATTGAGTTTATGGCTACAGTATTCTCACTTCCATTGTGCCCATCCTCACACTGTAGAATGTACTTATTTTCTTATTTTTACTTCACCCAAACTCACTCTGCAGAGCCTGTTTTTGTTCCTACCTGTAATAAAACTTTTTTACCATCTGGACTTATCTTGACCGCTTCTTTTCTATGTACAAAAAGAAACAAGAAATCAGCTCCAGAAGGAGACTATAGCACCTCAAAACTTGTAACAATAGGAAACAGATCTTTTATATATAGGAAGAGGACTAAGATATGGAGGGAGGGGGTAGGAGGGGAAGAGCAGTGCATGCAAAATAAATTAAACTGTGTTACATACTATTCTACGTGATCAATAATTATGTACTATAAATGTACGAATAAAAATAAAAATGAAAAAAGAGATATTATAGATACTAAAGAACCCAAATAGAGGAAAGGAATAATTAGCAAAGAAACTAGTCTTTAACTCAAGTAAAATATATTCACTCATTTGTCTGTTTTGAGCTATAAGAGGAAAATATACATTTATTCTTACCACTAGGGAAATCTTTCACACTATATATAACATTTCCACATACCCATTCCCTTATGTAAATACTATTTACAAGTAGACATATACTTATGAAAACATAATTTTGATATCAAGAACAGCATAAATCCCTCCACAAACATCAAAACATAGCTTGCTTTAAAATTATTTTCCAAGTAACGTCACCTTTATAATATCATGTACCAAAATCTCCATTCCCACATTATAAGTATCCAAATATTTATCATGTTATGAATGTTGTCACCTTTCTCCCTGAGCAGTCACTAACTAGGTGGAAATGCACAAAATGAGTTAATACTAGAGGTAAGACAACAGTTTATCTAATCACCAAATATACTGAAGTTCTATCAGTGAGACAATGGAGAAATGCAGCAAGGAGAATGTTGAAGTTGATTTTCAATAACCACTATCTTGATATCACAGTAAGTTTACTTAATGATTCTTTCTTCCTTTGAACTCCACCATCACTTCCACATGTGTGAATAATATGTCACAATTTCAACATTTCTATATAAACATACGCAGTTCTCTGAAGTTGTAAGGCACTTTCATGATGTCTTCTGTATAAAATTCCAAACTCTGAAAAAGCATCATCTATGCTGCATGAAAAACTGTCACCAAGGAGCTCAAAATATGTTTCTTATCCAGTACTTTCGAGCTTGGGAAGATGTCTGTTATGGCTTGTGTTGAGATGTTGTCCCAAAGCCTTATGCAGTCAAAGGCAGGGCTTTTTCAGAGGTGGCTGGATCTAGCTTAAGTGACACTGGAATTGATTCATGGCTCAAGGGCACTAGGAATCAGGATATGAGTGATGCCACCCTGAGTACCTGGAATAAGATAAAAGGGGTACAAGAACACTGTCAAGGTCCCTTGATTGTTTGCTTTTGCTGTCTTATCCTTGCCATGAACTAGTTCTCCTCTGTGATCCTGTTCTGCCCAGTCACCCTGCCTTGGAGTCAGCAGATTATAGAGTGAAATCTTTACAAACTGTGAGCTAAATAAACCTTTCCCCCTTGAACTTTAGATGTCAGCACTTGGCATACATATGGAGGATTTAATAAGTGGAATATACCACTGACACTATTATCTTCAACATTATTCAATGTACTTGAGAAATTTAGGGAACATCTCCTAAATTTAGAGAGATTTTTCTACTGCAAAATAGTTATAGTCTTAGTGTGCATCGTGGCTTCCCTAGATAGGGCAGCATTTCCCAAACTTATTTGATCTCAGAAACATCTTCTTCACCCTTGCCTGTATCAAGACACTTTTATTAAGTAGAAACTTTGAGAAACCCACCTATAAAATGTCAAGATAATGGGTTCCAAACTGCCCTTGTAACAAGTAAGATGTGTAAATTCAGAGAAGAATCATTTAATATCTCTGCTGTAATCCTTCCTATTAATATAACATTTGAGCAGTCTTACTGAAGGTCCTTTGTTATGTGGAAAATATACAGGCATGCTAACTTCTAGGATTTATAGGCCTGCCTGCTAATTGTCACCATTTAATACACTCCGTGAAGTGACTCACTTTTTTATTACCCATGGAAAAATTTCTAGAAACACTAGGCCAGTGATAAATTAATCAATCTTGAGATAGCATGGAAAATTAAAAATAGGAAAAATTCAAAGTCTGAGGAGTTAGAAACTTCTTAAAAGAGGGAGGTGAGGGAGGGGTGGAGAATGATAAAAGAATTAAGATGTGATATGTACATAAAGCAACTCACCACAATAAATGTTATCATTATGTACTGCAAATATATAATAACAAAAAAGTAGCAAGAATGCTGAGACTTTTTAAAAAAAGTAGAGATACAGCTTTTAGGGCTCAAAAGGTTTCTAAATTTTATTGAACTCCTGTAGAGGGGAGGAAACTGAGGCCTGGGGAAGGAACTGGCCTAAATTCATACAGGAAGTTATACCTGTGTTCTACAACTTTAGAATTATTGGCAAAATATAATGAGAAATCTCCAATTCTCTGTCCAGTATTGCATTTATAAACATTTATACATCTACATCAGTTACACTCTGGAAAATTGTGGGAGCTTCTCATTTGGTGAACATTATTATTTTTTCTGATACTTGGATTTGAACAAAGAAAGAGCAGGATCCCAAGCTAGAAATGAAGCATTCCTTGCCATGTATATATGTGTACCATACATAAGTGTATCTTCATCTGTCTCAATTTGTCCTGTTTGTTGGTTCAATTTCAGCTCACAAAGCCCAGCACTGTAGCAGCAGTTCTATTGTGCTTATTTAGCAGTAAACAAAATGCAAGGGCACTTTTTCCTAGAACTTTTAAATGTGAAGTCTCACAGTTGTTTAGGACTCCCTTTGCTCTTTGCTTATCCACTGGCTCCTGTTTCTTCCTTCATTGGTTGTTACTCTCTGGACCTTGTTATAAAAAAAAGTGTGGAGGGGACAAGGAAAAAAGAGGGAAACAGAGAGCACCAAGAAGAGACAGGGAGAGAGGATGACAGAGTGGATACAGACACAAAAAGGGGAGCGGCAGGCTATCACTTTTCCTATATTAGGGCCTCATCAGCATTCTGGTTCATCCTCATAACAAATCTTTTGACCTTTTTAAATTTCAGTGTCCTTATCTATAAAACAGGACAACTAGCAGCATCAACTTCATAGAGTTGCTGTGAAGATTTGAAGAGTTAATGCACACAAAATGCTTAAGAGTCCTGCCTGATAATGGTCATCATGCAATAAACAGTGGTCACTGGCTTCATTCTGCACATCCGCACCCTGGTGCCGGAGTGTAAATTAGCACTGCATTGTGAAGGGCCGTTTTTATATAGGAATCATGAGTTCCACAAAATGTCAATTATATTTCTAGAAATTTCTCTTGATAAAAATAAGCCACTACATAAAGATTATAGAGATACAAGAAAATATACTAAAATGTTACCAATTGCTATTTTTTATGAGAAGGGGAAGGAAAAATAAAACATCATTTTTAAGATTCTTTATAAATTTTTGTACTGTTTGAAGTTTTTAAAATCAGTATATGCTGATTTTATAATAATGAAATAATAAAGCAGTTTCCCTTGCAAAAAATGTTTAATTTATCGACCCATTTCCCAACCCATCTCTATCCCAGTGATTTTCTTGTAAGCATTCACCATTCTAAGATGAAATAGCTGATCTCACTCCATAAGACTGACTCCTGCTGACTGCAACAAAAATTTTGTAATGAGTCGTTCTTTATGATCTTTGGTCTCTCTTTAAAAATTAGGTAGAGGGCATGGAGAATAAAAAGACACCAAGTTGAAAAATCACTACTTTGAGCCACACAGCACAGATCAAAGCCTTGTAGACAAATAGCCACGCTGATGAACACTTCATTAATACTCTTTCCTAGCATCCATCTTTTTCTTCCCTGCATCTAAACTGCTCCCTGAATAAGTTAATATCCAAATGTCAGCATTAACTCCTAGTTTTGGTCATGTTATGTCACAACCCTAGAATTATTTACAGGTGGTTTTTTTCACTATTTATTATTGAATTACAGTTTGATGAGTGAGACTACCACATGCATACAGACCATAAAAATTGTGCAGAGCTTCAGCTTCCCCAGTCTCTTGTGTCCTTCAGACAGCAGTGACAAATGGAGCAGTCTGTGGAGAGCTCCTCCTGGTGACATGAGTTACCTTGCCAACTAGAGCTCATTACAAAATGCGAAACATTGTAGTAGGCTAGAACAGAAGGCAATTTCAATTCATTTACAGCTCATGCCACTCAATTGTTTAACCTCAGCCCTTAAGGAATAGCTGTGCAACCATAAGCCCCCTTAGCCATATAAATCGATGATTTAAGATAAGTTTACAGTCAAAGTATTTTAGATAGCTTAGCTATTCATTGTTAATTGGTACTAGAAATGGTACCTTTCCAACTCTATATTTATATGCAGATTTGAAAATTAGATTACCAGTCATATACCAAAGTCACAGTTAAATTCACAAACATATTTTTCCCTTATAGTCACTTGTTAATTCAATAATAAATAGCTATAGTGATATTGAGAAGGGAGTCAATGTGTCCTGAGCCACATATTGCAGGCTATGTGTATCTACATACATAGTCTAATCCTAACCATAGTGTGAATATATTTTATTATCCTCATTTACAGAGGAGGAATTAAAGTAAAATGAGTCACCTACTTTGACTAATAGGGTACAACACTAAGAATCAAGGGATACAAATTAAACATAGAATAGTCTAAAGGCTTTTTCCAAAATTGTAAATTATTATGATGATATTAATAAAAATGACTAGCTCATTCACAAGTCTCTTTTTCAGCATTTAAGTAAGAATAGTTAAGTTTAGGCATTTCAGCCGCCTAAGGAGAAAATAACAGGTTAAGTAGACACTCTGTAATCTTTACCTCAAAGCCATGATTACTCAATATGTCATACACCGCAAGTATTCAGAACCCAGTGAAACAGTATTATCACAACTGTTATTTTCCCTACAACCTGCTTGCAGGAAAAAGTAAATTTTCTTTCTCAATAGGTAGGACGAGAGCACTTGGCATATAATTCTTGAATCAACAGCTCTTATTTGCTGTTTCACAAACCACTAGGTTCAAAAAACCGTCAGGAAAAAAAAAATTAGGCTTTATTTGCATCTTCCCCAAAGACAGGTCCATTCCAGAGAGGATCACTCAAGCTACTTGCCCAATGTCTCTCAAATCAAATCAAAAGTGGAGATAGAGATTTTTTACTCTAAGTTTGATTGTACATTTTCATGGTGCAAACTATGCCTGTCATGATTTAAAGTCTTCTAAGAAAGCTTTAATTTCTTGGATTTCCTTTCATGCAAAATACCCCAATTTATGTAAGCTGAATTCCTACAATTCTACACAGGCTCTATTTGGTAGAAGAATTTGATCACTTTGCGTAAAACTCCTCTTTTCCCAAAATGATGCTCTATGTTCCGCAATAGTCTTCTTCCTTGTCACAGCCATGTCCTGATTTCTGTTTACTTCTGAGATTCACTGAGCAGTATTGCATCAGATTCATGGGAATCCAATCCCCTTAAAACTCACATAATTATGTATGGCTTCAAAATCCACATAGAAGCAGTTCAGTGCTTCGCAGCTCTGGTTCTATGAATCTTAATCACCTGTGGAGCTTATTAAACACATCATTGTGCTGAAACCTACTCTGAACTACTAAGTCAGAATCTCCTAGGGTAAGATCTCATCTTTCATTGTTAAAAGCTCTCTAATAGATTATGGTGTACACTCAAATTTGAGAATAGCTGTCCTAGTCTCACAAGCTCATGAGTTAATCAACTCAGTGGCATTCTCCTTTTCTCTGCTAGCAACCTCCCAGTGCTCTAGTTCCCTCATACCATTACATCCTCCCCATCACCTGATATTCATTCATAACATCTTTGGACTCACTGACTCATCACTTCAGCAATGCTTTTGTCATTAGTCTCAACCATTTGTGTTCTCTTGTCTGTGAATACAAAACAAAGTAAGATATGATCTGTTATGGTACTTCCAGAAATACAGAGCATCAAGGAAGAGCTAGGAATGTAAACACAGCATCATAGTACAGTATTCCATTAGAAGTGGCCTTCCTGTAAGATACCACCCTCTATTACTCTCCAGTTCATCAGTGTGTTTTATTTTTTATTGCATCATATTACAGTCTATCATTTAATTATGTACTTATTTATTAATTTCTTATCTATCTCCTTATTAGGAAATACTCTCTTCCCAGTGTCCAAAACAGTTCCTAGAACAGATTAGGTACTCAAAAAACTATTAATAAGTAAATAAAAAGAAGTAAGTACTATGACTAAGATATACAAAGAAGTACAAGAAAGATAGAGAACTTATTTTAACCTAGAGAAGAAGGAGTAATGGAGGGAGGGAGAAAAAAGAGGGAGACAAAAAGAGAGGAGTTTTTTATTCATTCTGTGAGACACATAAGTAAAATGTAATTGTGTAATATTTAAACAACTTTTTAGACTCTTAATGATCAGTTTTTTTAAAAAAATGGTGGTATTTAGGTGAAATAATTTTTCTCACTACATTTTCTTGTAATTTTAACCATTTTTCCCCTAAAGTATTATCTGATTTCTCTTTCAATGAGTAAATGTTCAATGGTATCGTTTTCATTATTCAAGGGAAGAAAAGGAAAAATATTTTTAGCTAAGCATTTAAAGATTTTTTTAAGAAACTTCAACTGATCTCATACTCAAGGACTCATATGATCCTCTCTCCCAGCTTCCCAAATAATTAGAACTATAGACTCATGCCACCACACCCAGCTTAATTTGTTAATTCAGCTATACCATACTTGATTATGATTAATCCCTTTCTTTTGACCTCAATTTCTCCAATTTTAAAATAGACATATACATTCACTTATTTGTTCCTTTACCCATTGAATAAATACTCACATGTGACTTAAAAAAATAACTTGCCCCACCCGCTAGATTGGGGTAAGTGGCTATCCTGGATACTTACTGATTTTTTTAAACATGTGAAAAATGTCCTATTTTTGTCTTTCTGTTTATAGATTGCTTCATACAAAATAATGTTCTTCAGTTATAATCATGTTGCTGTAAATGACAGGTTTTTATTATTTTTAAGGCCAAGTAATAGTCCATTGTGTAAATATACCACATTTTCCTTATCCATTCATCTTCTGGAAACTATCTGGGTTGATTCAATAGTTTGGCTATTGTCAACAGAGCTGCAATACACATGCAGGTACAAGTATATTTTGGCATATGGTAGATTTAGTTTTTTTAAAGGAACCCCCACACTGTTTCCCACAATAGCCACACTACTTTACATTTCCACCAAGTAACATAAGAATTTCCTTTTCTTCACATTCTTTACAGAATTTATTTCTTGTCTTTTTGATGATGGTCATTCTAACTGGGAAATATACCATTGTAGGTTTGATTTGAATTCCTCTGATGATTGTTGAAAGTGAGCATTATTTCACATATTTGTTGAGGACTTATATGTCTTCTTTTCAGATGTGTCTGTTTAGTTCATTAGCTCATTTATTTAATTAGATTGTTTGTTTCTTGGTTTTCACTGTTTTAGTTTCTTTATATATTCTGGACGTCAAACACTTGGCAGATGTCTATTTATAAATTGTGTACCTTTCTGAATAATGTGATTAATTTCATATTATCTCATGCCATCCTGACTGGGGCATAAGTTATCCCTTTTAGTAGTATAACCATACCATGTAACATACCCGCTCATTACTCACTTAGTAGCTGTCTTGCTTATTAAATCAATTGTTGAGGTATTGCAGAACTTATGTTCAAATAACCTTATTTGAGTTAATAATGGCCTCAAAGCACAAGAATTCTGATGCCGACAATTTGGGTTTGCTAAAGAAAAGCCATGAAGTATTGCCTTCAAGGGAAATGGATGTTCAAATAACCTTATTTGAGTTAATAATGGCCTCAAAGCACAAGAATTCTGATGCTGACAGTTTGCGTTTGCCAAAGAAAAGCCATGAAGTATTGACTTCAATGGAAATGGTGAAAATACAATATTTTGAGAAAGAGACCACATTCACATAACATTTCATTACAGTATATTGCTATAATTATTTAATTTAATTAGTTATAATTGGTAATCTCTTATGGTTCCAAATTTATTAATTATATTTATGATACACTTGTATGTTTGTGAAAAAACAATCTGTATAGGGCTTGTTAGTATTTGTGGTTTCAGCTATACACTGGGGACCCTAGAATATATCCTCTTTGGATGGGAAGGGTACTGTACTGTGTTTTTATCTATATCTCAATTCCTAGCACAGTAGCAGCCACAAAATAAGACTCAGTAAATGTTTGCTACCTGAAAATAATAAACATGTAATTATTGTAAAGTAGCACTAGTTTATTAGGGTTACATTTTAAATTCTTATTAACTCTAAATTCTCTATTAACTCGCTATGTAATCCTGAGCAGATATCATAGCCTCTTAGAGTCTCAGTTTCCACCCTTTTCCCATCAGTTGTACAGGGATTAAAAAAGATAATATATACACATATAATATATACACAGTATCTGATTTAGCATCTGGGCTATGATAGTATTTAACTCTGAAAATTTCCATATAGGAAGCCATTTACATCAGTGGGAATGAAGCATTTTGTGACAACAGGCTTTGTGACATTGTATAGAGTAGGCATTGTATCACTGGGTAGCTTATTCAGGAGCCTTTGAGAGTAGCTGAAGTCCTGGGGTACCAACAGGGTTAGCACCATGCTAATGTCTGTACTATGCATATTGCTGCCTGTGTAGAGAGGCTCTGTGCACTATTAGGGCATATAATGACTGTCAAAATGTAAAAGTACAAAGAAAAATAGCCTAAGATTGGTAATGACCTTGAACTAGGCTTATTTTAAGAGAAAGTATTTCATGAAGAACCTGATACAATGGGTGCAACTAGAGACCATACTCCTAATGGAATGAAGCAGACTCACATATGTAAACACTGTATGGTCTCACTAGTGTAAGAAACTGAAAGTAAGATCAAAAACTTACTATAGATAGATACAGTGAAAGAACCTGATACACCAAGTGCCATAATAATGAGCTGCTTTTAAAGAACAGATGTCAAAGTGAATGTCCTCTATTCCTTGTGGGTTTGAAGTGGACAAGTTGTAGTGCATTCTAATGAGGAGCTGAGCCAGGCAGGGCCTATATCAAATGGCAAATCATACTACGCAACATGGAAGAACACATGACATTAGTTTCTGCAAAGTAAGCAAAGTGCTCTCAGAGATAACATCAAGCCAACTTTGAGAAGTTTGTTTTGCCTTGGTCACTCCTTAGGTTTATCTTTCCTTTTGAAATAGATAAGAGGTAACTGCTATAGCAGCTGCAATAAAGTAGAAATGCTGAGCCATAAGAATAGATACTTGTAAAGTGAATGATATTTGAAATCCTGACAGTGAGGACTTGGTAGAGGGAAGAAAAAGTAGGTTGGACAGTGAAAGCAAGGTCAGAACACTGAGGACAGAAGTAGGAAGAATCTGAATAAGAAAGGTAATAAATAAATGAACAAACAAACAGTCCTAGGGAGGCTGCTGCACACCTCCAGTGTCAGTGTCCCCCAGAAAAGTCCGTTTGCTCACAGTGAGGTCCGCTGAACTGCCAGGAGGGGAGGGATGTCAGGAGGGGAGCGATGCCGGCAGCCTGAGGACCCCTCTCTTTTGATGCTTGTGGGCTGCTGCAGTGACACCCAGGTTGCCCCATCCAGGCAAAACCTACCTCTGCAGCAGGAGAGCAGCCCAGGCTCTGCGGTGTCCAGGCAAAACCCAGCTAGTGTGTGGGGGCAGGCCCCTGCTCACACAGCTTGTCTCTAACCTCTTAATTTGAGGGGGTTTCAGAGTTCCAAGTACTTACTCAGCCCCACAGAAACTACTTCCGTTGGATCCTGGAGGATCAGCTTTCACCAGGATTATTGTAACATCTTCATGGTGCCTTCACCCACAGTCTCTACCTTGGGTCTTGATTTCTGCCAATGAAGTTTTTTGGTGTTTTCTTTAGTTATGTGACACCATCTCTTGGCCACCTTTCTCCTTTCCAGTAGCCAAATAAATTAGGTATAAGTTTGTATTGCATTCAAGTACAGTTTCCTGCCTGTCCACTTTCATTTCCTTTGCATCTCTCACTTTTGTTTAGCTGCCTTAACTTGCTTGTTACAATTTTCCCAAGCACTTTCCTGTGCAACTTATAATAGGCCTTTAACTAGAAGAGACGGCATTTCTCACAGCTCATTTCCTGACAAAAACGAACATAAGGAATTAAGCTTTCTCAGATTTTCCCGTATATCAAGTTTGCAAGTCTTTTCTTGACTTAAACTGTTTTTCTGCACATGTCCCCAAATACTCAAATTGAGTCTTCCTGGATTTAGCAAAGGACCTAACTTGCATTGATGACAAAGTATGCAGTAGGACCATTTTAGAGATCTTAGCAGTATAATAAGTGGTCCAATTTCTAGTCTTTAATAAGACTGCAAGTTTTAAAGACACTGTATATGAGGCGGAAGGAAAAAAAGATGGGATTAATTGATGCTGTTCCTGTTTGTAAGAAGTATGCAAGTTTTAAAATCCAAGTGAACAGAGTTTTAAACCATATCTGCAAATCGGCCATCACACTAAATCCTAGGGCACAGAGGAATGATCTTAAGTCCATTTTCTAGCTTCTATTCAAATCTTAAATTGGTCATTATCTTGTTCTAGTAATCACTTGAAATATTGGACACTTAAAATATTGGGGAAACGTAATCATGTGGTATTGATGATTTAAGACAAACGACTTCATTAAGAAACTTGAGGAAGGCATCTCTTTCAAAAAACTTTCTGTGGTGTATGGAATTGGTGAGTCCACAGTTCATGATAGTAAAAAAAAAAACAAAGAAAATTATAAATTATGCAAACAGCTCAGATCCCACAAGTGATGAATCCAAACTTAAATCTATGAAGTCATTAACCTAAGAGGAACTTGATAGACGGAAGACAGATGAGGTTCCAGTATCTGGAACTGTTTATGCAAAACAAGTGAAGCTCTTTTTTTTTCTTGATGCTTTGGGGATGGAAGGTGATTTTAATGTGTCATCTGGCTGGCTAACTCGATTCAAACAGCACCATAGTGTCCCAAAGGCTGCTGGTAAAGGAACAAAATTAAAAGGAGATGAAAATGCTGCCAGTGAATTTTGTAACTTTCAGGAATTTGTAAAAAGAGAGAATCTACAACCAGAGCAAATTTATGGTGCTGAAAAAACTGGGTTGTTCTGGAAATGTCTACCATCTAGGACATTTGCTTTTAATGCTGAGCAAAATACTGCCGAGTATAGGTCAAGCAGAGAGAGAACCATTATAATGTGCTGGGCAAATGCCACACGTTTACACAAACTTTATCTTTGTGTTTTGAGGAAAGCCAAAAAAAGCAATGCATTCAAAGGAAGTGACCTTTCAAACCTTCTTGTCACTTCAGTCAAAAAGGTGCGTGGATATAACAATCTGTTTTCAGACAATGGTTTGATAAGTATTTTGTGCCACAGGTACAGAAGCATTTGCGATCCGAAGCTTTTCTAGAAAAAGCAGTCTTCTTTTAGATTTCCCCCAGCACATCCAAATGAACTATTGAGTTTGGATGATGGCAGAATAATTGTGAAATATTTGCCAGCAAACCTCACAGTCTGATTCAACCATTGAGCCAGGGAGTTTTAGCCACAATAAAAAGATACAACTGAGCAGTACTTCTCCAGAAATATATGGATAAAGGAACTGACCTGAAAATCTTTTGGAAGAACTTGACAGTGTTGGATGCAATTTATGAGGTATCTAGGGCTTGGAAAATGATAAAAGCAAGTACCATAAAGAAATCATGGAGAAAACTTTTCCCCGGCAATGAAGAAAATTCAGTCACAAACATTGATGAAGGAGCCATTTTAGCAGCTAACTTAGCAAAAGCTTTACAGAATACAGAAGACTGCGAACATGTTGACATTGAGAATATTGATCAGTGGTTTGACTCTCAGAGTAATGACTCGAGCTGTCAGTGCTGACAGACAGTGAAGGTGCTGAGGAGCATCCCAAGGCTGCTGAGCTAAAGACTTCCAGTAAGACAAAAACAGCAGAACTGAATCATGAGAAGCATATTAGCCATAAAGCTGCACTTGCATGGACTGAAAATTCACTGTTACCTAGAATAAGATGACATGCTTCTATCTGATAAATTGGTATTATGGAGGCCTCGGACCACAATAAGAAGAAAACAAATGATCCAAAATAACAGAAATCATTCATAGTACTCCTAATGATCCAAAATAACAGAAATCATTCATAGTACTCCTAAGTGTTTCACTGTGTTTTTATCTTTGTGATGTTTTTTGAAGTGGCATTTACTTGTGTGAAGTGTTGTGAGTTCTAAGGCCAAATACATTTTACAAATGATTTTAGGATTAGATGCCATTTTTTGTTACCTAATCACAGGCCTTTAATGTTGACTCTGGTTGATAACTGAGCATTAACATGGCACTTGTCTGTCTACTATTTTTAATAGGCATTATACTAACTAGATTATAACATACCTCAGGCCAGGGATCTCTGTCTGCTGTGTGCCTGAATTTCAGTGTGTCTAATAAAAGTCCATGTACATTACTGGCACTCAATAAAACAAAAAACAGTGCTATTGTTGAAATCTCAGCTATCTGGTAGTAACTGAAATAATTTTCCCATGCCAGAGCAAGCACAAACATTGGTTAAATTAATGTTAAGACTAGCATACCTGCCAATCATAATTATTAATGGAAGTATTCTTTTAGGCTTATTTTTATATTACCTAATAGCTGTTATCGAATTTTTTTCAAATCTGAAATGCTTAACATTTTAATAGAGTGATAAAAATTGAAGTTCAGAGTGTATCTTCCACTTATGGAATAGCACTGGACATAAAAGAGATGCTCAGTAAATGGGCTATTTTGTCAACATAAACATTGAGTTTGCTTTTTATGTCCTCTTCCTCTTTCTCACAATTTCTTCTGCCTCTTTTCTGGTTACTACTTAGCCTTTCTGGGGGTTTTCGAGGATAAGTGGTCTCTGAGCATAATTACAGATGTTAAGAGAGTTCCACTAAATAAAGATTTCAGAGAAAATATAAAGAGTTTCTAAAAAATTCCAGAGAAAGAGAATAAAACAGACATGTACATTATCCCCACTGCACATATGAGGAGAGTACCAATTGCCTCTCTCCTTGTCTCTTGTTACTTCACATTTATGCTACCTTACGAGAGAAAATGCAACCTATAGGGGAAAAAAGATTCTCTCTCTTCTTAATTTCAATATATCTCTCTAAAGATAAACTCATTCAGTAAATTCTGAAAAACAATATTATACAACTTTCTATTGTATGAATCCAAGAGTACAACTGAAAAAACATCCTTTGAAGAATAATCAATGTACGAGTATGTAGTAAAGTTATTGCAAGAAGTACAAGTGTATCTTGCTGCCCAATTCAAAATGAAATTCCATAGTAAATAAAATCTGCCTCCCAGTGACTAACATAGGGCTTATATTCAGGAAGATTACTAGAAATTACTGTGGTTGTGATATAGGGGAATGAAACTCCCAACCTACTGGATGCCTGGTATGAGTTTGTGTTCTCTAAAATTGAAGAGTTTTAGGAACAATGGAAGTTAAGAACAGAATATATTTACTGAGAGAAAGAAAGTTTCTAAGAGAGGGACAGAGTAGGATGCCAAAGACTCTTTTCTGGGGACTTTTATAGAACACAACCGCAAAGTGAGGCAGGACCAAGGTAGCATAAATGGAAAATTGCAAGGTGGGCATGAGGTGGGACAGAACTAGGATCAACCAGTAAGATCACTAGTATAATTGCTCAGGTAATATTGATTAAATTGCGGACAAGGCAACCCGTTGGGGTCCCCTTCTGTCTCTCTTCAGACAGAAGCTTTCTTTCTCTCAATAAATATATGCGGCTCTTAAAAAAATAAATAAATTGCGGACAAATGAGGGAGCAAGTCACAAGTCATATAGCAAGCTAGCAAACAGCCATGAATACAGAAAAGGGCTTTTGATTGTAGGGGTTTGGGTTAGTGGCTCTTTCTGGCTTCCTTAAGGTGACAGATCTATTTAAAATAGCAATCCCTGGTATTTATCCTTAGGATGTGGTTGTATTTGTTTGATCTTTTGTCTTGAGGTCTGGCTCACAGTGGGAGGTGTCTGTCCCCCCCACAACTGCAAGGTATCTAGTCTTTTGCACTGGCTCCTTCAAGGGCCTAGCTCTGTCTGACTACCTATAATATTTCTGTCTAACTCAGTTGCCAGTAACACTTAGGGTATAATTTAATAAATAAAATGGGTTAGAACTTGCATCTGAATATCAAAGTAGCAATCAGAGTTTGACTTTTATAAGGTTGGCCTTTCAAAGTGAACCAGATCTATCTAAAATGTTCCTGATACAATTGTCCATTCTTGCCAAGAAAGGTTCCCATTAAATGCAAGTGGATAAAATTTGCTGGTTGTAGCAGGTTTTATTTTTCGCAGATTAAGAGCTGTTCAATAGAACTATAATAGAATGTGTAAATCTAGCATGAATTGCAGCAGTGTATCTGACACTAAAGATACAGAGCTGTCATAGTGGAGATAACCTGTACATCGAGCAGGAGAATTCTGGTAAAGATAATGCATCTTCTGACAATATTTGAGCAATAAAAACAGATTTAAACCAAAATAAAACACAAAACACCTCATAAAAACAGCCATCAGCAGCCACCTTTTCAATGTAAGTAAAAAATTCAATAAGGCTCATTGCCAATTAAAAAGGCAACCTTGACATTTTAAGCTGGATGGCAATAAATAAAAGGAATTGTGAAATTAGACTGTGACAAAGAAGCATATAAGTAGAATACTTACTTGTCCCATTGGGCTAAGAAAAAGAGTCAGTTGATTCTGGTTCATACAGATAAACCTGAACAACTGGGCTGGCTTCTTTATCTAAAGATCAGTCACTTTTAGCAGTCTATTTCTAGGGGAAAAATTCTCTTGAATTAAAATTAAATAGATAAATAACATACACTGCTAGAGTTCAATGAACAACAAGAGAAATACTTTCTCAGTCTACCACCTCCATAGTTGTCCTTATCTCAGGCTAAATAACCCATCTTCTTGCCCACAGTCTTATATCTATATTCAAATAAGGTCCCATACAGATAAACATTGCCTAATGCCTCTCTGCTACTGCTTAAGTCAATCTAGTTACCTAGCTTCCTTTAAAAATTCTATTGAAGAAATATTTTTGCTCTTGACCCAAAAAAATAGAACTTTTCATTCACAGAATGAAATTTTCCTGAAGAAATTCCAGAAAAGATACTACTATTATAGACTAAGTTAGATGGAAATTAATAGGCAGTCAGACAGGAATTGGACCCTCAAGAGATTCAGTGCAGAAGATTAAAACACACCAAAATGGTAGTTGAAGGTATATCTGAAGAATGCCAGGCCTCAAGATGGAGATGCAATAGCCAGGCCTGTGAGCCTCCCTCAGAGAAAAACAGAAACTTGAGATTACATTGTAATTAACAACATCTGGTCCAGTAAGCCCACTGATGTGTCAGTTGGTTACTAGAACAAACTCATCCTCCTATTCCTTCCTGTACCCTTCCAAAAATGATTTTGTTTTTTTTCTATTTTAGATGTCATAGAAAAATCTAAAGTTAATAATGCAGCTATATAACCCTGTTAGTGCCTCATTTCCCTATTGGATCAATATTAGCTAAGCAACTATATTTGTAATCCCATAGATTGAGTCTAGTTTTACTCACATTAACCTATGGTATGGTTTTGTTGTATAAAAAAGCCTCTGTGGTAGTCTACTTTTAGGATTCCTCTTTTCTCTCAGGAGCTTTCCCTCAAAAAACTTTTCCTACTCTTTACCTCCTTTGTCCTCAAACTCCATTCTTCCATGCTCAGGAGATATGAACTTGGCCCAGCTGACATGTAACAGGTGGGGAGTTATTTTTCCCCTGTAACACTACTACTGCCAGAATCCACCTCACTATATATTCTTCTATGAGGTAAAGAACTCTCTTGGATGAATCCACATTGTTCACAACAACCAAGACATGGACCAATGTAAGTGTCCATCCACTGAAGAATAAATAAGCAAAACTGTAGGAAAATATCCCAACTTTAAGGGAAAGGAATTTGGATCCATGAATGAATCTGGAGGAAAATATGTGAAGTAAAATAAGTCAGTCATAAAAGTACAAATGTTATATGATTCCACTTATATGAGGGATGAGGTACATAGGGTAGTTAAATTTATACAGACTGGAAACAGAATTTGGCATTACCAAGATTATGAATTATTACTTCATAATAGGCACAGGGTTTTAGTTTTTCAGTATGAAAAGATTTCTTGACGATAGTGATGGTTGAACAAAAATATGAATGTACTTTATGTCACTGAATTGTGCACTAAAATGTATGTTGTATATTTTAACATAATTTTTAAAATGTGAAAGTCATCAAAAGTAAGGAAAGTATGAGAAGTCAACAGAGCAAGAGAAGCCTAAGTAGATATGATGACAAAATTAAATATTGTTGTAGCTGTAGTCATGATACAGAAAAAGAGTATTAGTAAAAACCTATGAAATCTACATAATGTACAAAATTTACTTAATGATAATGTATACATATTGGTAAATCAATATTCTGTGCAAATATGTTAATGCATAGTATTAGCAATAAGGGATGGGATGGGAACTGTCTGTACTATTTTATTTGGTCTGTAAATATAAAACCATTGTAAAATATACAGTTTTTAAAAATGCAATTTGTCCCATTTTTCACAAAGCGACCCATTTAAGCAAACCCTTTTACAGCTCTATAGCTGTCATTTGAATTATTATTTGTATTGCTCTCTTAGTGCCCCCCAGGAGTTTAATGTACTTCACTGATCACTTCTTTAATCTCAATTTCAACCCATGTAATATTAAGGCCAGAAGCATTATAGAAACATTATCTTTTTAGACAAGGAGACTGAGGAATAGAAAGATTAAGAGTTTGCTCAAGGTCAACCAACAAACTTGGTGTCAAAGTCAAGAGAGTGACCCCATCGTCCTTATTTCTCAGATTAGAATCCAAAGGCATTGTTCCTTAATGAGCCTTTTAGGAGGTGCAAATACATTGGAAAGTTTGAAAATGTGGCCAGTATCTAGCAACCTTTCTCTAAACGGTACAAGTTGACTCTCTCCTATGTACTTTTGCAGGGATTCTTCTATCTTTAAACCCGGATATTTCACCAGCTCCCAATATTCTCCTTTCATCTACAGTTATTATATACTTATTCCTGATAATTTCTCAGAAAATAAATGTCCACTGAATGAGTAAGGGAAAAGCATGTATGAATTAATGAATGAATGAAACTGTCAAGAGAAAGAGACATTGGAGGACTCCAGTTGAAAGACTCCTGCTTCCAAGGCAAATGACCACCAGACAAGGTGGCACAACTCCTCTTTCATGATCCCAACACTCTCCTATGTATCCATTGTGATCCACCTAATTATTTCTTAAAAAATATCTGTATGTCTATCGATCTCTCTTCATAATCTATTTTACTTATGGATTAGTTTGAAAACATGGCTTAACTAATTATGTGGACTGCTTATGTATATTATATTTTGCTATTTCACATGAGGAATCCCTTCCATGACCTTCAAAATGCAAGTGGTTTCTCAACTGTATATGCCATGGTTCAATATGGTGGCATGGTGCATAACATTACAGAGTCAATGTCCAATTCAAACTCTGAGAAAGTCCAAAGGGATTTCCCTTAAATGAGATCCCTCAGTGTGAGAGAGTCTCATAAAGAAAGCTCCAAACTGAAGCTTTTGTGGCTTTTAATTGATAAAACTAGGAAGCAAGGATAAAGCATGAAAGAAGGACATCTGTGCAGGAATTTATACAGGGGACAGGGGAAGGGCAGGGGTAAGTCAGGGTTGCCTTAAATGACTGACCTTAGCGCCAATCTAAGTAATAAATCAGAGTACGGGGAGAACAAGGGTCAGATCACTCACTAAGGCAGGTGTTTTGATACCAGCTGGACTTGTAGTCCTGTGGCTTTCTTTTAATCTTGAACATTAATTTTGGGATGCTTTGGGCTTGTGGCCAAAGTCCTTTATCTCTGCGTATCAACCTCATACATACATTTGGCCAAGGCCCCCACATGCAAACTCTTTGATAATTGTAAATTGAATCCTTTTCCTCTTTCACACATTCTAATTGTAAGGAGAGTTTATCTTTATTTTTCAACTGATATTAAAATTGGATGTTTGGTTCTTTTCTATCCATCTCACCAGAAAGCTCATAATCTATTAAATTCAACATTTGAAAGTGACAAATACACCATACATTTTAACAATCCTTCCTCCACTAAATCATCAGAAATGCCACTAATCACTCCATTTGTTCTATTGAATTTGGATTTTCTAATTAGGAAATTTTCCAAGATGTCAGCATACCTATACTCTGTGAGCCATAATAGGCTATATTTCCCAATTGCTACTTTTATTTCACCTTTAAGTATTATAAAATTCTAAAACAGGGCCAATGATCATTTGATCATTTGTTTTTCCATTCAGAGTTACCATTAACCTTACTCAAAGGCTTATACTAAAGTAAATAAGAATCTAGGTATTGTTAATACCTTACCATCTTAAAGTAACTTTAAGATGGCAAAGTATTTTGAAAATATAATTTCTAAATCTTTACAATTGAACATTAACCTTTGTGCTTAATTTAGAAAGAATGCCCAGGTAGAACTTTTCTTCCTCCGGGGCAATTAGAAGTCTGCTGACACTCAATGCACATTAAAAGCCATTTAAATAGCAAAGTAATGATGGAACAGGAAAACTGGCAGTTAGGTGGTGAGGGTATTCTAGCATAGCTTTCTAGCATAGCTAGAGATTTCCAGCATAGATCGTGAAAGAAAATAATACAGCATAATAAGAGAGAGGGTTGATATGCCATATTTTATAAGAGGAAATGCTGGCCATTGCACCAGCACATCTGAATAATTTGCAGATATTTGCCTCATTCACTGTTCAAAGTGCATACCTTATTTGCTTCCTGTTCTGTTCAGCACACTTACTACAATTTGCAAGTAAGGTAAATATCTGGTCACATTCAATGAAATATACCAATTTTTACCTCTTTGGTTGTGTTTCTTTGCCTTCTAAGTGGCCCATTTCACATTTTACTCTTCTTGGGGGAGAGATCACATCTCTGATATATTCTTTGTGCTGAACTGGCACCCCACTGGAGGCACAAATATTTGAATAGTGTGGTTTGGATTCTAGGAAGAAGCTAATTCACATTCTATCATTCTGGTCCAGATCTGGGCACTGATATGATTTCTAAATAGGAAGATCAGCTCTTAATTAGTGAATCAGCGACTCAACAACTGCTAGTCATGCACATAACTTTGTTCTACTATAAATCCCTATTATGATTGTTGATAGCTGTCTAAGACACTCAAACCCAGAAACTCCTAAAAAAATATGTGTCACATTATTTCCTTTGCCTGCAATGGTCTGCTCTACCTGTCTGCTTAATAATCACCCTATAGAGCAGAGATCAAGTTTCAAATTTCAGTTATGATAACAGAGCTAAGATATCTTAGTTAGATATTTCTCAGACTTTCTCTCATTATACTGCAAAGTATTCTTTGTGCTTGAGTTATCCTCCACTTCATTATAAACTGCAAGGTTGAATTACATTTCTAATCCGAATATCCAGTGTCTAGTACAGCACCTGGCATAATGCATCACTACGTGACTTTGAAATAACTTACCAAGAGAAAAAAAAACGTTTCTTATTTCAAGCTACTGCATTCTTCTAATTCAGGCTAAAATGCTTAACCATGTTCCTTTGTTCCTCTCTCCTTTTTTCTTTTCCTCCTCTCCTAAACACTTCCCACTGTGTTGAAAGACTTGGCAAGGTGAGTGGCTTATATAAAGGCTGGGCCTTGCCCAAGGATTTGGCCAGAATCATCAAATAGTTTCTTATATCTCAAATAAAAGAAAATATAACCTTAAAATAACTTTTAAAAATGGCAGTTTATAGGATCATATAATTTCAGGTTAATAAATCTGTATTAATGACACAAGTAGTGTATCTAAAAACCTACCCTTTTTTCTTTGGCTTTAACCTCATTTCTTACCCATTTCAAACATGTTTTGCATGGCTGCAAGATACGTATCAACTCCAAATCCTATATTTTCACTACTGTAAGGCCACTGACAACCAAAAGTGTCCATTGATGGCCCACTTAATCTCTCTTGCTCCATTTGGGTCATATGGCCCAGCCTTGAAGTACTCACTGAAGCATATGTGAAGGCTCTAATTCACTTGTAACTAATTGTGTGCCTACTGAAAGACAGGAGTTGAGAATAGAGACAGATGATCTACAAAGAAGAAATAAAGGTATGGTTCCAGAAAGAAAAGTAAATGAGTTCTGCACAGTAAAATAGTCGATGCTCAATTAATACAGACAAATGAAAATTACCTAGAAAGTCATCAAGGTAACAAAGTTGTTTTATTGATTCCATAAACATACATTAAGTTGTTTTATTGATTCCATAAACTCAAATATTTTTTACTCTACAAAGACTGGAAAATTGTATTTTGGGGGGCACAATGTGGTGCTTTTATGTCTTCATAAGCAAAATGTAAACTGCAGAGATTAGTTTTACCGACTCAAAATACTATTAAAAAGAAACCAATTAAAACACCCAATAGCAATAAAATTTACTTTGTTTGAATACTGAAATATACACAAGACTTCTCTTTTGTCTACAGTCCAGAAGATATGGTTTTCATATGATTTTAGAGAAGAAAATTTAACATGTACACAAGATTTTGCATTTTGTAGGCAAACTAAAAATTGTCTCTGTGTTTTAGTAGAAATTGTCCCCAAAACAGATTTTAGAAACATGTCTGCTAAAGCCCAGATTACATTTAACAAGGCAGAATTGATCTTTATCTACTAACCACTTAATCAAATAATATTATTTATTGAATTTTGATACTATATTTTATATAAAACCTTTAAATCTAAACAAAAATAATTCCCTGTTAAAACAGCTATTTCAATGACTACCTCTAAGTGACTTAACAAAGAACAAGGGAAAAAACACAAAAACAGAGTAAACTGAGATACTATCTTAACTAAGTAAACTGTATTCCGGAATATATATATATATATATATAT
>PVJX010014318.1:0-45183 GCA_004027295.1 Dolichotis patagonum
TTTTTCTAGATGGCTGATATCAGACTGGTGGTTTTCTTATATTAGAAAAATTTAGAATGAAAACATTCATATAAATGATGACTAAAGTTATTTTTAAAAAAATGAATAAATCATTAGTAATGTTAGCAAGTTAAATGATAATGTGAACCAATAAACTACGAAAGACTTTCACAACCAGTGAAAGCATTTAAAGTTGAGGATGGCATTATAAATTGTCATTTTAAAACTAAAACAGATATATATTTAAAGAATAAGGTAATAAAAATTTTAATGTTGATTTTTAGAAAACATTTTCAACAACACAACAATCTGTTTTCAGAATTTCAGGAAGCAGATGACAGCTGACAATCAAAGTGGGCGTTCAGTCGTTTAGCTGGTTTAAGTGTTTGGAGGTAAACAAGGAAATATACATTAAAAGCTTGTCTTTAATTCATATTATAATCTTTGTAAATATATATTTTCAGAAAGTATGAACTAACATAAAAGTTTAACTGAAAATATTTTTATCCCCAAGTTTTTTTTGGAAAGTACTGTACAAAAGTCAAATAATCAAGCAGATGAGATTGATTGCATATCTTAGGACATAGCAACACAGAGAAATGGAAATGACAGATACGGATCAACATTGCTAAAAGTGATTGCAGCTAATAATGGAGCTATGGGCATTCAATTTTCTTTTTTCTTCACATCACTATTTTTGAAATTAAAGGTTTATTTGAAATCAACTAATAACAATGACTCACACAATGATCATTTTTCTTAGATCCAAACATTGTTTTGGACCACATCTGTTTTCTGTGAAACAAAATTATGCCAAAGGCAAGGTTTATCTACATCAATCAATTGATCAATAAATTGAGATTGTCATAAAATTCTGCATTTATATGCATTACAATAAGTGATTTCCAAGTATTTATAAGCATAGTATATATGTTTTTTACAGAGCATTGCCTTCTGTTGGTCAGACTACTGACACATCTGCAGTCAGAACAGTTTTTTGATTATCTGATGATTGAAACATGCTATCCACATGAATCTACCCATGATTTTAAAGATTTTTTTGGCATAGACAAAATCTATGTATAAAATCTTCAGGCTATTAATTATGTGGGAAGCTAGTGTACTCGAAGACTTGATTCACTGGTCTTAGAAACCAACTTTCTAACAGCAATAAATGTCTGCTTCAGGCACTGGGCTGGAAGCTGGCAAAGCCATAAAAATGAGCTTCTCTTCTCTTACGATTCCCGACGACTTTTCTCTGTGTTCATCCTCTCGCTCCCGCTCTCATCCTCATGCTACAAATGTGATCTCTAATCAGGTGTGAAGGGATGGATGCACACCGCAGGCTGTCACCTGAGTGATGTTAGCATTTAGACAGGATAATAAAACTTAGACGTGTTCAGTGTAAGAGAAACACCCTATAATGTTTTTCTTTCAAAATACATATATAATATACAAAATCATTAATGCATGGATTTTTCATCACCTTTAATCAAAATGTTCGCTTCAAAGGTCATGTAGGGTGAGCTATTTAATTCAGCCAATCTTTCCACCTTCTATCTCTAGTAGACCATTTGGCGATGTAATTCTCAAGACTGTCATGTTCAGCAATTGGACTGGACAGAGCCTTATTAGAGAAGGGCTTTTCCCTGATTAATCACAATCAGTTCCTATGTTCTGAAGTGCACTAGAAATTTGTGGAACTAGTTTTCAGAGACACTCCAGCCAGCTGTTCTTACCAGAAGTGCTGCTTTTTATACCTACAAAATTAGAACCTGAAATTCTTTGTTTTATTGTTCCATGAAGCCAAGCTATTGTACAATCAACTTAAAACTACCTAAAAATATATAGCTTTTTCTACTATTTATTCTTATATAAAATAATCTGCATGTTTAATTTCAGAGTTTATATCTCTATGCATCAGTGAACTAGATTTTCTTAATAAAACACTTACTTGGCTAACAAAGCATTAAATTTTAAAGCAGAATATTTTAACAAAACTGAATCTAATTTAGAATTACTTAAGAAACTACAATAGAATTGAAATTTCAACATTATACTCTTGTATTTTTTTACAATGAAATATGATATAAATTTGCTAAAATATCACTCCAGTCAGCATGATGACCACTGAGCTTCATTCTAAACTGTCACTCAATGTCAGTGGCAAAATTAGGATTTAGAGGTGATAATGAGTTTGACAGTTTATATTCATCTTTTGTTTTTCTATAACCTGTTTATTGATTCACGCTATTGTGGTCGTTAAGACTTCCATACCTGAAGTACTAAATGCACTTACAATATTGATATCATTGTCTTCCAATGGCCTAATTGAAAACTAAATGAAAAACAGAGAACAACAGTTTTTATTGTCTTATTATTTAAATATTTTTAATTTGTTTGTATTTTTATTAAAATACACATGTGTATTATTTAAATACTTGAAATTATGAATTGATATATAAGCATAGTTTTTCTTTTCCATTCTTGTCTCCATATTCCCTGTTACATGCCTTCCCTTTGTTAGTTTATGTCAAATTCTCTGTGAGAAATGTTGGCAAATCAGTATGTAAATATTTTTGCCCTTTTGGCTCAGTATCAAAGTATTCCAAATATTCTATACCTTCTGCTCTTTTGTATATTCATTGAACAATATATCTTTAACTTCCTCACATATAAAAAGATTTCTTCATTTTTTAAAAGTTTTATTTAAAGAGAGAAAAGAACCCAACAAAACAGAAAAAAGGGTAGCAACAATACAGAATTCCAAAGGAAAAAAACAAAAAAAAAACCAAAAAAAACACTAAGAAATCACCACTTGGTGAATTACATACTGTTATCTTGGAAATAGTTATTCAAGTTACAAAATTAAAGCATACGAAGTAGACATTCAAACAGTGAGACTGTTAACAGTTCTGCTCAATGATCTAACAAAAATGGTAACATGGTCATCTATCTTATAAACTTAAACATACATGCAGTTTTATAATTTAGAGAATGTTCTTTTCCTTTCTTTTTTACAAGCAATAACACATTTTTGGTTTTATTATTCCTACAGTTCTTATTACTTTTTACACTAGAGATACAATGTGATATTTATAAATGTGATTTTTATTTATTTCACTAATGAGGATAGTCTCAAGTTGTCTCCATCTCCCTATGAAGGCCTCAAGATCATCCTTTTTCATAGATGAGTAATATTCCATTGTATTAAAAATGCCACATCATTTTCATCCACTTTGCAATTAATGAGCATCTTGGTTGTTTCCAAGGTTTAGCTATTACAAATTGTGCTGCTATGAACAGGGGTGCACATATATCACTGTGATATGAACTTTTCAGTTTTGGGGAAAATACCCACGAGGGGAATAGCTGGATTGAATGGAACTTCCAATCCTAGTCTTCCCAGAAATCTCCATACTGATTTCCATAGTGGCTGCGCCAGTCTACATTCCCACCAACAGTGGAGCAGTGTTCCTTTTTCCCCACAGCCTCGCCAACATTTGTTATCAGTTGATTTCTTGATGGCAGCTATTCTTTCCAGCCTGAGATGAAATCTCAATGTTGTTTTAATTTGCATTTCTTGAATGACCAGTGATGGTGAACATTTCTTCATGTATTTATTTCCCATTTGTATATTTTCATCTGAGAACTGTGTGTTCATCTCAGATGCCCATTTTGGAGAGGGTCTTTGAGTTTGGCAGGGCTTGATGTTTTTCAATTCTTTATATGTTCTTGATATAAGTCCTTTGTCTGAGGGGTTGCTGGCTAAAATTCTTTCCCATTTTGTGGGTTTTCTTTTCACTCTGTTGGTGATTTCTTTTGAAGTGCAAAAACTTTTCAATAATATGAGATCCCAGTGGTTGATTCTCTGAAGTGTTTCCCATGCAGTTTGCATTTTGTTCATGAATCCTCTCCCTACTCCTATGTCTCTAAGACTTCTACTTACCTTATCTTCCAGTACATTTAGTGTTTCTATTTTAATGATAAGGTCTTTGATCCATTTAGACTTTAGTTTTGTGCATGGTGATAGGCATGGAACTGGTTTCAGTCTTCTGTATGTGGAAAGCCAATTTTTCCAACACCATATATTAAAAAGGCTATCCTTCCAGTGAACATGTTTAGACCCTTTGTCAAGTATCAGGTGGCTGAGTGTCTTTGTACTTATACTTGCATCTTCTAATTTGTTCCATTGGTCCTCGGGTCTATTTCTTTGGCAGTACCATGCTGATTTTATCACTGTGGCTTTGTAGTATACTTTCAAGTCAGGAATTGAGATGCCTCTTGCCTTGCCTTTATTGCCCGGGATTACCTTTGCTATTCTAAGTTTCTTCTAGTTCCAAATGAATTTTAGGAGTGTTTCATCTAGATCTGTGAGGTATGTCAATGATATATTGATTGGGATTGCATTAAATCTGTATAACAGTTTTGGGAGTATGATCATTTTCACCATGTTGGTTCTTCCTAGCCAAGAGCAAGGAACATCATTCCATTTTCTAATATCCTCATAAATCTCTTTTTTTAGCATAGTATAATTTTCAGCATATGGGTCTTTCACATTCTTAGGTTGATTCCTAACTAAGTATTTAATTTTTTAGATGTTGTTGTGAAGGGCAATATTTCCATAATTTCTCTCTCAGTCAGTTTCTTATTTGTGTACAGGAATGCTACTGATTTTTGAGTGTTGACATTGTAGCCAGCTACACTGTTGAATTTGTTTATTATGTCTAGTAGTCTTTTAATGGAGTTTTTTGGGTCTTCTATATAGAGTATCATGTCATCTGCAAATAGTGATAATTTAACTTCTTCCTTTCCTATCTTTATTCCATTTATTTCTCTCTCTTGTCTGATTGCCCTAGCTAGTATTTCCAGAACTATATTGAAAAGGAGTGGTGATAATGGACATCCTTGTCTTGTTCCAGATTTTAAAGTGAAAGCTTTCAGTTTTTTCCCATTTAGTATAATGCTGGCTGTTTGTTTGTCATAGATGGCCTTTATAAGGTTGAGGTAGACACCCTGTATTCTGAATTTCTGAAGGGTTTTTATCATGAACATGTGTTGGAACTTATCAAAAGCTTTTTCTGCATTTATTAAGATGACCGTGTGGTTTTTGTGTTTGGCTCTCTTGATGTGGTGTATTACATTTATTGATTTGTGTATGTTGAACCACCCCTGCATTCCTGGGATGAACCCCACTTGTTCATGATGTATAATCTTCTTGATGATTTGCTGCATTCTATTTGCTAGTATTTTATTGAGAATCTTTGCATCTATGTTCATTAGTGAGATTGGCCTATAGTTCTCCTTTTTGGTTGGGTCTTTGTCTGGTTTTGTTATCAGAATAATATTTGCCTCCAGGAATGATTTAGGGAGGTTTGCTTTCTTTTCAATTTCATTGAAGAGTTTAAGGAGTGTTGGCATCAAGTCTTCTCTAAATTTCTTGTAGAATTCAGCCATGAATCCATCAGAACCTGGGCTTTTCTTTGCTGGTAATTTTTTATTCCATTTTCAATTTCAATGGCTGATATTGGGTTATTCAAAATTGCTATTTCTTGGTTGAGCTTTGGTAGTTCATATGTTTCTGGGAAATTGTCCATTTCCTCAGTGTTTTCCTCCTTATGTGAGTAGAGATTTTCAAAGTAGGTATTCATGATCTTTAGAATTTCCATGGGAACTGAAGCAATTTCCCCCTTTTCGGCCCTTATTGTATGAATTTGGGTTTTTTTTCTTTCTTTTTCTTTATAAGGTTAGATAGAGGTTTGTCAATTTTGTTTATTCTCCAAAAAAAACAAAAAAAATTCATTAATTCTTTGTATTTTTTTTTAAATTTCAATTGCATTGATTGCTGCTCTAATCTTTACAATGTCCTCTCCTCTGTGAGCTTTGGGTTTAACTTGCTCATCTTTTTCTAGAACCTTGAGATGAAGCAGTAGGTTGTTTATTTGTGCTCATTCTGTTTTCTTAGTATGACAATTTATTGCTATATGTTTCCCTCTTAAGACCCTCATTGCATCCCTCAAATTACAATAGGTTGTTTCTTCATTTTCATTAAATTGTAGGAATTGCTTTATTTTTTCTTTAATTCCATCTGTAGCCTGGTGGTTGTTCAAAAGGTTGGTATTTAATTTACATGTATGCATGCAGGTTTTGCAATTTCTTTTGCCATTAATTTCCAGTTTTAGTGCACTATGGTCAAATATTATGCATGGGATAATTTCAATACCTTTGCATTTACTTAAGAATGTTTTATGGGATAATATATGGTCTACTTTGAAGAATGTCTTGTGTGCAGCTGAGAAGAATGTGTATTCTGATGTGGTTTGATGGAACACCCTGTAAACATCTACTAAGTCCAATTGCTCACAGGTATGATTCAGTTTTATTATTTCTTTGCTGACTTTTTGTATAGTTGATCTATCTCTTTGTGGCAATGGGCTGCTAAGGTCCCCTATAATAATTGTGGTTTGTGTATTTGGTTTTTCATGTCCTTTAGTATCTATCTTATATTGTTTCGCTCCTGTGTTTGGTGCATATATATTTATCATTGTTAGTTCTTCATCTTGAATTTTTCCACTTACGAGCATGTAGTGACCTTCTTTGTCTCTTTTAGTCATTTTAGGTTTGAAGTTCGCATTGTCTGCAAATAGAATAGTTACTCCTGCTTTTTTCTGGGTTCCTGTTGCATGGAATACTGTTTTTAATCCTTTGACTTTTAATCTATGAGTTTCTTTTTGAGTCAGATGTGTTTCTTATATACAACATATTGTGGGATCCTGTTTCTTGATCCATTCAGTCAACCTGTTATTTTTGATAGGTGAATTGAGCCCATTTACATTTATGGATATCACTGATATGTACTGGCTTGACTTTGCCATGTTGTGTTCCTATTGTTTGTTTCCTGCTTTTTTCCCTTATTTAATTTCTTCTCCAGCCTGGTTATTTCTTTTTGTTGTTGTTCTAGAGGTTGTGGTCATTTTTATCTCTATCTAGGATTTCCTTCAGCACTCTTTCTAACATTTTTTTGGTGGACATGAATTTTTTCAATTGTTCTTTGTCATGGAAGTATCTTATTTCTCTACTAAATTTGGAGGACAATTTTGCTGGGTACCTCAGTCTGGGTTGAAAGTTGTTTTCTTTTAGAGCTTGAAATACTTCACTACAAGCTCATCTTCACCTGCAGGTTTATGCTTAGAAGTCTTCTGTGATTCTAATAGGCTTTCCGTGATAGGTGAGTTGTGTCTTTTCTCTAACGTCTTTTAGTATCCTGTTTTTACGCTGTATGTCTGAGATCTTAATTATTGTATGTCTCGGTGTAGATTTATATTGGTTTTGAATGTTTGGCATTCTATATTTCTGGCTTATTTGTATATCAGATTTTTCCCCCTGTTTGGGAAATTTTCTGCCATTACTTCTGTGAACAGCTTAGTTATATCCTTTGCATTGTCTCCTGTCTCCTCATTGATGCCTGTTAATCTAACATTGTTTCTCCTGGCAACATCTTGAAGCTGCTAGGTTGTCATTTCATGCTGCTTTGTTGTTTTTATAAGTGCTACCCTTTCAAGACCACTATCTGTGATCCTGTCCTCAAGGTCTGAAATTCTATCCTCAGCTTCATTTAAACAGCTTTGCAGGCTTTCAATACAATTTTTTTGTTTCTTGCATATCTGTTTGAATTTGTTTTGTGGATTCTGCTTGTCTTCTGCATTGTTCAATGTTTCAATCAATTTCCCATGCTCCTGTAGTTTCTTATCTATTTCTTCTCTAGCTATGTTGAGCAACTCATTTACTAAGGTTGTTACTTTTGTCTTTACATAAGACATTATTTCTAATTTGAGTTCCTCTATAGCCTTATGGATTTGTTTCTTTACTTCATTTGCTATCTTTTCAGAGATTTCTGGTGTATGGCTTTTAAGGTCCTCTATTCCATTATCACCTGCACTTGCTCCTGATGGACTAGATGTTTGGGACTGCATTTTGCCTTTTTGTTTAGTCATTTTCACCACTGGGTAAATATCTGTTTTTTCTATCCACCAGTCACAACTGTCTATAGTGTGTGTTTTAGGGTCCTACTGTGTGGTTGATATTTTGTCAAATTTCTGGGTACCAAAATGAAGAGGAGTTCCAATCTCCTGAACTCCTCCTACTGTGCCTGTTGGGTGAGTCCTATATTCTTTCTGGGCTAACTAGCCTAGAAGTACTGATGTAGGGCAACTCTTAGTTCCTGCTGTTGTTATATCTTCAGGTTGTTGCAGGTCACCAGGTCTCCCTGGCTATAGTGTTTGTGTCAGTGGAGGCCCTACTGTGACACTGGGGTTTCATAAGTTCTTTTAGTTTCCACTAAGTTGGGGGGGCATTATTGGCACACTCCTCAGCCTGTCTGATGTTCTCTGTGTGGGGGAGGGTGTTACCCACTCTCTTGACAGGGTCTTACAATTGAAGGGACTTTCACTTCCACTCCTATTTACCCACTGCAGACCTCTATATTAGGGGGCAAACTCACCACACTGACTGGACCTGCTGAGGTCTTCGGTTTGGGTGAGGGGTTCCTGAGTCTCTCATCCAGCCAGCAAGGTAGTCCACTGTAGTCCAAGGTTCCGCTGTTTCTTGTTGGAAGGGCGGCACAGCAGCAGGGGTCCCAGGCAGCTCAGGCCTGTGGCGGGCTTCCACAATGTCCCTGGTGGAAGGATATGCTTACCCTCTTGTCCTGGTGGAAGGGCGGGACCAGCAGCAGCGGTCCCACGCAGCTGAGGGCTTCGGCGGGCTTCTGTGATGCTCCCAGCTGAAGGCGAGGCCCAGAAGCCAATTTCTCCATTTTTATGGCTATGTAATTTTTCATTATGTTGATAGACTGATATATAACAAATTTTATATATTATATATGCATGTATAATTAGTGTCATAACTTGCTACTTAGATATTTCATGAATATATTTTCTAAGTTATGAAATATATTATCAAGACTGTTTTAAGATTTTTGTCTCAACAAACACTGCTAAATTGTGTAAAATGTAGACATATGATTTTACTTGAGAGCATGGCAGAGTATAAATACCTACAAATGAAATTGATGGTTTAAAGTGTATATAATTATAACATTGAATTAGAGTTAGTTCACACACACACTCTAAGAGTATATGAGAAGTCTTGCTATATAGTTGCATATGGCATGTGTCTGAGATTTTGGTAAGAAATTATTCTGGATCTTATCATCAGTTTGGTAGTAGTTTTGTTGTTGTTGGAAATATGATGCTTCTATGTGTTCTATCAATGGAACCATGCAGAAGAAGCAAATCCAATAGAATATGTATGAATTCAGGATCTGATACATAGAAGTGAGACATTTCATCTAATACCATTTGTACTTTTTTTATCATATCAAAGGATATGACAGTCATGTCTCCTAGAGAAGTTATCCTTTAGTACAGGGTTATAGATCAAAAACTGGTGGTTAACAACATTATCTGAATTACATCAGCATGGTGCTGAGCACAGATGGTCCACCTGAGGGAAGTTGCCAGCATAAATAGAGACGTGGAGTAGGAAAGGGAATGTGTGAGGCATTGTGGGTTCTCCTACACATTGCTGTTTGAGCTATTGGTTCTCCTGGAGGAGCTCGTCACAATCCGCTTCCCTAGTGTGAGTTCGACCATTGTCATTGGAGGATTGGAGGATCTCAGGATTTTGTTGGTGAGAGTAGTTGTGGTTCACTCTGGGGGAGCTCTGGTCCTTACATTGAGCACTGCTTCTTGGCTCCGGAGGGGAAGATATGTGCAGTTTAATCTCCCTGACAGACTCATCACGCTGGTTTCCTGGCATGCGCTGGACTGAGCTTATCATCAGAGGAACTCAGGACCTCTGTGTTGCTGAGGATGGCTGTGGTGCTTTTCAGGACAGCCCTAGTCTTTGTTGTGTGACTTCTCCGCTCCAGCGTAGAACACTAAACTTGCTATCATAGCTCCTTTACCCTGCTGGCATGGACTTTCTGGCTTCCGCCACTGACCTTTGGGCCTTCCCAGCATGGATCTGTAAAACAGACTGGTGTGTCTTTCTCTGTGGGCCCTAGACCTCCACTTGGACTTGTGGGATGCATTGTCATGGGTTCTAGACTTTCACCTGGACTCATATAGGATATTGCTGTAGGATTCAGGCCCTTGGCTGAATATCCTATGTCTTTACTGTTGGGGATAGATTTCCTGCAAATTCCTGTGTAAACTCTGGGTGACCATCATAAAATAATATTATAAGTTCCATGTCCTGATTCTAATTGTTCTCTGCACAACCCCTGACTGCAACATATAGGAAACCAAAACATATTCCTACATGGGTGGCATTAGAGTCTTGGTGTAATGAATAGGCAAAACTTGTAATTAGAATTCTCTCTACTAAGAATGCACACATCCTACTTTGTCAACAAATGCAAATTGCTGAAAATGACTTTAACTATGTAACAAGTGGATGTATTCAAAGATAGATCATTTATGCACATAAATATTGAAGGCAGGATGGTCAATGTAAGTAATGATGTATTTTGGAACCTAAACAAAAATGTGTTAAAGAAGTGCTAACACAAGAAATTGATTAGTGCAAGAACAAAGCATGCTTCAGGAAAATGGGACTTTTCTCCCTGAACCATACTCACTAACTAGGATTGAACCAGCTCTATGAAGGTTATTTTGTGATAATATCATTAAAGAAATTATTTACTATAATGGTAGGGTGGAAAATGCAGAAGGTGTTTTAATGATAAAGATCTGGTTCTAGGTGTGAGTAGGTCATTTGTTAGGTGTCTCTAAACAACTGTTTGGGCCTCAGTTGCTCATCTCTAAAATGAACTAATCACATTAACATCTAAAACCAGCAACTATCACAGCTAGAATTATTAGGTGTCCTATGACAAATATATTTGTCCTCTGACTGGCAGTAATTTTCAAATGAAGGAGCAGCAGATTTTGCCTGTCTCGGTTCAACAAATGGCACCACCCACAACTACATTGATATGTGAAGATGAAAAAGCAAAGGACATCAACACTTGTTTGTTATTGTTGTTTGTAAAACAATTAATTGGATACAGGAAGGCAGTGTGAATTAGGCATAATTTTCAGTTAGCACAATATTAACTAGCCTGGTTCATTTCTTCAAATTTCTATGTCTAACCTAAGGTCTTCTTAACTGTTTTCATTCATTGTAAATAAGTCTCTGATATTGTCACACCCAAGAGTACACTGACTCAGATTTAGTTTAAGAGAGATTCTTGATCTTCCTAGAAATGAGATGACTTTACAATACCTAACCTGATCTCATAAGCAAATACCATGCCTTTTTATCTTCATTCTCAATCTCCCAAGGCTAAAGAAATTAAATATCAAAAATATATTAACTGTTGTTAAAGCTTCAATACATATCAGCACAGCTAGCAGATTTGTTCAACTGACATAGCACTTTCTCATCTCTTTAAATCTCATTTAAGGGTATAAATTTAAAATATTACATCAGCTTTCTAAAGAATTTTTCCCTAAACTTAGTATGTTTGTTGTTATTTGGAATTTTGTATATGCATGTTATATTTCTCTATATATAGTTGTTATATAACATGTATTCAGTGAATTTGCATAGAAAATGCAAATAATAAAATACAGAAAACTGTATAAAATGTGGTTTAGGAAAAAATGATACCCAAAGTAGAACTAAATATCCATGATAAGCCAAATATCTATGACGTCTCTAACAACTGTTGTATGTGTACTCAAGAAGTCCAAGCAACAAACAGAAGCAGAGTTTAAAAAGCTTTCACATTTTTAATTGTCTTTATTTCAAGATATCTTTTGTTTTTACGTAGTTAGAAAAAGATAGTGTATTAGTCAGTGTGCTGTCATTAAACTGATATTAGATACTTTAAAAGTATGTTCGTAGTGCCTCAGTATTTTGTATGCTTCCCTTTTATGCACAGGAAAACAATTCTCATTAACACATTTGGTGATAATTTTCTGGACATAGAAATGGTAAAATTGCAAAAGCCTATGCATAGTCTAAATTCCTCATTTATGCAACATGGTGCCTTCAGAGCCCATCTCTATTTTTGAGTTAGTTATGTGTATCACTACTGGCTCAGTCAGTTAACAAACTTTCCTGCTGCTGTGTTTCTGGCTGTGTGCCCGAAGAAAAACCGTCTTTTCCCACTTTTTAAAATCCCTCTTGGTGTACATTCAATTAAAGCAACTCCAAATAGAAAGAGTAATATAGAGATCAAAAGAAAATGTTTAACTATAAATTATCTGCACATCTCTTGAGAAAAGATTGTGTCCCTTTAGATTAGTATGAAAGTGTTTCCTTCCTTTATATCCATTTTTACTACCTCCAGAATAATTTTTATAGCTTATAGAGAAGATATGTGGAAAAACACTGTAAAAGGTTATCTTCGTGCTACTGACGTTTCCTAGCGTTAGTCATCATACTGCATGAAATAATTAGAAAACTGTTAAAGAAAAGAAATATGTCTAATGTGATAGATTCAGCCACAGATTTATAGGATAATTTGTGATGATATGTTCCTCTCATTTTAATGACGTTCATGAATGTCGTTTATTGTTCAAAGACTAGGGAATAATGGGAGATTGCATATTAAGAAAAAAATTTTATTAGTGACAATTTTGTGTTGCTCTTATTTTCATAAAAATGTGTTAATGATGCTGGTACTTTTCTTTTTGGTTAAGTACCCACGTTCCCAAACTACTACGATTGACACTAATTGGCAAGTCTTTTGGCACCCACAGCAGGAGACAAATGACCATTGGACACAGAAAGAAGCAATGTGCTACCTGCATGCTGGGGTTAAAGTGCAGTGAGCAAAGGGTTTTTGCTGCCATTGCATTTGATTCCTCCAGGTTTCAAGAAATGAGGATTGAGAATTTTTAGGCCGTCGATTTAAAATTGTTCTTATATATTATTATTAAATAGTAAGTTCTCCATGTAAAAACTAAAACTGGCAATGTTAATAAGAAAAACTTTCTCATCATTATAAACATTGCATAAAGTTTTGATACCCTTTCTGGTATACAATTAAGTGCCATTGTTATTAATTTACATAAAATATGCTAATAGCTAATAGCTAATAGCATGATCCTTCCTCTCTTAAATACAGATTTCAAAGTGAGTAGGACAAGTTGAAACTGTCAACCATATGGATAATTTCAGGAAAAAAAAATCACACAGAAAATTGATCACAGATTAGGTCTTTTTGCATAGGAGACATTATTTTAAATCTGGACTGTTAAAATTGGGCCAAGAAAACTTTCCTTCATCTTGCCCTGTATTATGAAGACAATTGGAAAATTTCAGTTTTAAATTGTGAACTTTCTTGGTTACTTTTCTCTCATTGCTGGCACAAAACACCCAACTTTCTAAAGGAAAGAAGGAGAGGTTTATTTAGCTCACTGTTTGTGGAGGTTTCAGTCCATAATCAGCTGGCTCCAAGGCAGAGTGACATAGCACTGGGGCAACACTTCAAGGCAGCAGCCAGAGCAAAAGGGGGAACAAGGCTCTTCTCCTCCCTTATATTGTACACAGGCCGGCAGCTCTCTTCTCCAGAATGGGAGTAGAACTCACAAAATCTGCTTGCCCTCCTTTTGCACAGTATGAGGATATTTATAAAGCAAAGATCCTGGCTCCCTGTTGCATCACTTACTTAAAGTTCTGACTTTCTCAAATTGACACAATGAACAATATCCTAGAATCCTGTTTGTTCTCTATACCCTAGGATGTAGAGGTACTGAGTCACTTGGTTAAACTTTTAAACTTCTCTTGTTGACGCAATGTATCAACAATAATATGAAAACAATTATAGTCAATTAGACCAATATAGAAGATTTTTGGTATCAGAAGCAAAGTGTTTAAGTTTCTGTTTTTATTTGTAGTTATCAACTTTTCCTTGTTTTAAGAATTGTTCAAATACCATGTTCTTCAATGGTGTTCCATAAAACATCACTATTAATGATGGAGCAAACAGAAATCTAGTGCATCTTCAGGGTTGTCACTTGATGTTGCTCTTTTACCTGGCTTTCTTACCAGAAGAAGAAATGGAATGGGAACTCTGTGTAGGAATCTCATATGTGCATTTGTAAACAAAGATATACAATTTAATCAGTGTGCTATTTAAAAACCTAGACACATGTAGATATGCTTTTGAATTCTACCTAAGCCTCCTCAAAATGTGTGAACTGGGTCAAACAATTTACCTCACAACCTTAATTGCCTAACCTGTGTGATGCAGATAATTGCATCTCATAATTCTTTATGAAGAACACTTGAAGTATTTTATGTAAAGAATGGTATCTGCTGCATTGGAAATTATCAATACATTGTAGCTGAATTGATTATGCATTTAGAAAAGGAAAATGTACCTGAGGATGCATTATTTTCTCTCACTATCCCATAGCCTTTATACCCAAGTGAGTTGACCTGCAAGCAAATGGACGAGGTCCAGGAGTATATACACAACTGCACTCTCTAGCTTTGATAAGAAATGGAGGATTGTGGTAACAAAACCCAGGTGGTGGTTTTTTCACCTCTATTACACAATTTTAAGTCTATAAATGATAATAATTATAAATCTAAATCTAACAAAATTTTACCAGATTCCTATATTCCATGCAATTTTTATTAAATTGCTGTAAACTCACTCAAATACAAAAGTAACAGCAATTAAAAATTAGGTTTTCCTTATCTATCTGGTAATATTACTAATGCTAATTCTCTCTGGTTCTGTTTGTTTCTATTTTTTGTCTCTGTTTCTATGATTCTCTCTATATGAACATATATATGTAGATATATATATGTATTATATATTTTAATATATTTGGATGTGATGCATTAAATTTAAAATATGACACTAGTGCAATAGTCTTCTTCCTATGAGAATATGAGTTTGTTATCCATTGGAGTAGACTATTACACATGGACTAGGAAAACTCAATTAAAAGATTAAACATTTACATCCTAATTTCTAGCTTTAGCATTTGAGACTTAATTACAAGGCAGGTAATGTAGCAAATATTATATTCTTTGACACACTTGTTAATCAACTATGTTGGATACATGCTGTATTGGGCTGGGCATTTAGCTCAGTAGCTTAAGCATCTGCCTGATAAGGACAAGGTCGTGAGTTTCACCCCCAGTACCAAAAAAAGTCACAATAGATACACTGTATTATTAGAATAAACTGTTACAAAAAGAATAGGCTAAAATGACGTGGGTTTTATATGAAAAAAACTGCAATATTTTACAATTCACATACATAAACACTACTCAATGGGACTGATTTGTTTTGCAATGATAGAATCATGCTCTTTACTCATGAATGTACATGATTTTTCACCATTTGTACTTTTCATTTATAAAATCAATCTACATTCTCAAAACATTTGTATCTACTAATACATTGTCTATACACACATTGCTATTTAACATGTATGTTTAAAGAATCACTAAAAAGTTTAAGAAGTAAAGCACAAATCAGGCACATAGAAATACTAATAAATTTCTTCAAGTGTCTCAGTGTGTCCCTGATATGTGCACAAGTCAATTTGAAGACCAATTACTTGAGAATAAAAGTTTATATTACTTGTTTGCTTTCTGTACATATTTGAATAAGTTCCAAAAATTCTTAGTTAGGTTCAGATTTTCAAAAAAATAAATTCAACACATATTTCATCAATGTTAAAATTATTGGTAACTTCTGATAAAAATAATGTTAAGTAAGTGCAAAAGAAATGGACTAACTTAAAAAGTTTTGATAGCCAGTGGATAATCTGTGATTTAATAGAAATAGACCTAATGCAATTACAAAATAGCTTGGCCTTTAACTCATGATTTCTCAGTATTTTAGATGTCAACAACCAAGAACTGATGGAGATTAGGATAGCCACCTCAAGGAATTTGATTGACAAAGATGTGCTTTCCAAAAGAGTAATATTGATTTAATTATAAGTGACTGACAAATTCTTTATTATCACTGAAGTGTGGGTAGCTTTCTCCCTGCAGAATACTAACTCAGTATATTTATAGCATACCTAAAAATTACCCCATGTTTATTAAAAAATGCTTTGAATTTTCAGGAACATGATTTTACATTGAAAAAATAAAGATAAAATATTTAGAAATGCTATCTGTGTGGGTTTGTTTGTCCATGTAGTCTCTTAGGGTAAAGAATGCAATTTCAAAACCAGTGCTGCTTATTTTGATCTGAGTTTGCAACATTGCTCACTTTGCATGTTATTCACTCTCATATCATTTCACTTGTAGTAAATAACATGATATTATTTTATGATAAAAGGACAAAAACAATGAATAAATTTTTCCGTATGCTTGACTTTTACTTATTGGACAAAACAGTCGGGAACAAGTTTGTTTTAAGGCATTTTTTTTTTTTTATCGGTACCGGGGATTGAACTCAAGACCTCGTGCTTGTAAGGCAAGCACTTATGCCGCTGAGCTAAATCCCCAGCCCAACAAGTTTGTTTTAAACTGAGCTCTACCGTGAGCTTTGTCACAGGCATATCAAGTGGCATGTCAAAGTTCCACTGCTATTTCATGACAAGCACATCAGCAATCTTAGCTAAAAGTAACAGGTTGTCTCCTTTTTGGTCACACTATATAAAGAGAATGCCTATGCACATCGCTTTGTATGCAAAGCTCTTAGTGAGTACACGTGTAAGATTCACTAGCAGAAAGATATGACATGTTTGTACATTTAAAATGGTACCATCAAGATATTTTTGCTATTTGCAAGATGAAAACAATTTAGAGGTTATGTGTTTAGCTGTCATGGTTAGCTGATAAATATCTTATAAACTACGTAATCAGGCATGAAATATATGTTCTAATGCCAAACAGATTCTTCTCTAACAATAATGATCTACACAGCATGTGTATATCTCCTATACAAAATTTGTACCTGAATATTTTCTAATGTGATAGTGGATTTTTTTGTGGGAAATTATATTAACACTGTTAAATTTATATAGGTAAATTATTCTTGACCTGTTATTTTTGTCTCTATTTTTAAATTATTAACATATTTCATTATATTATTTGTGTGAAGTATGAGTGAACATTGTGGTCCTTTTGATTATTTACAAGAAAGCACTTGTTTCTTTCTTAAACATTTACAACATTTACTTTGAATGTATGTGTTTTACTATTACTGTTATCTATTATTTCTTCAGGCTATTTTATATTGTTTTCCTGTTTGTGATAATGTAGGTTTTATTTCTCTACCTATACTGGTATCTCTTTAGGGTGAAAGAAAGAATATAGATGATGTTCAAATATCACATAGGATATTAATTAAAATTTAAAACAGGTTATGGTTTTATCTATAATGTACTGAAACAGTCTCGTGTGCTCAAAGTTTGACCATTTGAAGATTAGTTGTTCTTTGGGTCACTGTACATATTGGTAGATTGATCCACGGATGAGTTTATGAGGGAAAGTACTGTTAACTGTCTTCTGCCAGGCTTTTCCACCGTGCCATCTGAGCTTTGCTCCCTGCCATCCACAGACTGGATCCCTCAAATCAAGAGCTGAAATTAAAACTCTTCAAATTGTGGGTGGCGGGTACTTTTCTCTCCATGATTTGAAAGTGACTGATACTCTAAAAATTTGTCCAGAGTAAATAAGATCCATAAGTTACAATAGATTAGTAAAAGAGAAAGAAACTACTGAAAGGGAAATTGTATTGTTTGATCAGTCTCGCGTACCTGTATCTGGTTGCCTGAGCAATTACTTTGAGGATAATAAAATGCAATGTAACAGTCATTGTTAAATTCCTATTGTCTTGTTTTAAAATCCTGTGTCACCATTGTTTTTTGTTGTTGTTGTTGTCATTTTGCTTTTGCTGTTATTTTTTAATTGTTTGCTTCTTGATTTCTGGGTTTCGTTTGTTAAAATAAAAACTCATTGGTGAATTAAATGGCATTCTTTTGCAATGGGTACATAGTAACAACAAAAGTGAGGAAATAGAGTTTTATTAAACGTTATGTTCTTACATACAAAGAAAAAAAGCTTCTAATACTGATCCACCTAGACTATCTTGTATATAACGCAAAGGTAGTATTTCTTCTTCCAAGTCATTAGTTTTGCTTTGGGCAACTAAATGTAAGCATTGAGCAGAGTTTTCATAACAGTTCTGATAACCAGTGAAACAAAAAGCAGAATGGAGAAAAGGCAAATGAACAATAACCACCATTCATCTGGTACCATTAAGTGTATTATAAGAAATACTAAAGTTTTTAGTGTTCTCTGAGGATATAATACAACATTTAAATTAAAAATTATACCTGTTCAATAAAGCAAAGTGCAAATTTTTATAATAAGCCTAAAGAGTAAGATTTACCAAAGCTAACCTGGTAGTTGCTCAGATTACAAGATACAGGCATGAAAAACTGATCAAACAATATAAGCACAAACCATTCTACTTAACAATACACAGTATATTAACCATTGTTAACCTCCTATTATCTTGTTTTAAAATTCTCTATCAGTGTTTTTCTCTTTAAAAAAAATAAAATTTATGAGCTGTGTAACCTTATGTGGTTATTGATCTCATAAAGAAGATATTCTATAAAACAATTTAGGACAGCTTAAAAATCTAAACTAAAATAATGGAAGTTATTTTTATGAGAAAAACTATCATTGTGCAGTTATTTTATCAATCTTTATTTCCACATCAAACCATTATTTGCATAATTTTTTGTCTTGTATTTTCAACTGTTTTAGTTATACCTTCACATTTTTATTTTTGGAGTAGTCGGTCAAGGCATTTTAAAGAATAAGTAGATGAACCAGGAGAAATAGCACATACCTGTAATCCTAGCGCCTGGGAGTGCAGATAGTGAAATTATAAAATCATTCTGAAATCAAGCCTAGACAGCCTAGACTACATAATGAGATCAAGCCCGACTCCCAAACCAAACCACACCAAAGCAAACCAAAGCAAACCAAAGCAAACTAAACCAAAGGCATAAGTACATGAACATTAGACAAGTTATGCGGTCTGGTCTGCTTTATAATAATGGCTGATAAATGAGACATCAGCACAAAACTATACAGAGTATTTAAATTAGAAACTGGAAAATATAAACTGAAGCATCAGCTTAAATCACTTTTTCAATTAATTTTACCTATTGCGTTATTTGGTGTTAACTGCAAGAGGGATTTCACTCATAAATAATTTCAGGAAATTGGACATGTACTGACTGATACTGTGACATTTTGAGAACTGTACCATGGTAATATCTACTGGGGGAATAAAACATAAATTAGTCCACAACCTAATTATCATAGGAATCCTTTGAAATCTTATTTTAAGACACAATTTAGGTGGTCAGGATTCAGGAAAATTGGCTTATGTGAGTTTTAAGAAGTTCCTTTGTGAACTCCATCAAAATGAATATTACTTAAGCCATTTGCAATTGTATGTTTAAAGGGTAGTGATTCTTAGAGTGAGGACTGAACTCCAAGATTTTATTATGTTAATGGAAAGCTTTTATAGTAGAAAATAAATGGATTGCCATAGGCAGGATTTATTTAAAGCAGTTTTGTAATTGTATGGACATCTATTAATTATGATGTAACTTCACTAATCCAAAATATCATAGAATTTTATATTTTTAGGGTCAAAACTTATTGCTAATATAGTAGGAGAATTTACTAATAAACTCCTGCCCAATTATTTGACATAATTTTGCCACTCTGTAAAAATGAAATTTTTTAAATTTTGTTCAACCCCTGATATTTATTTTGTTCTCTTATAACAAGGAGTTAGAGGATTTATTATCATGCTTTTATATTTTGAAGACAGGTCCATTGAAGATCAAATCATATCTCCTCGTTCTTTTTGAAGTCTAAATTAATAGATGAAAAGATAGGAAATTTGGAGAGTGTAATTAGAGGCAATAAATAACAATAGTTTCTTTATGTCACATTTTTCTTGTGCTTTTCTCCATACTTTTAACCAAATTTAAATAGACACTATTTTTAATCTAATCAGGTATAATATATTCTGGTTTCCTAGTTGTAAGAAAAATTGAAAATTTGTTATCATGAAATACTGTACTTCAAAGAGATGCTACTGAATTTTTGAAATAATAAAAAGATTCTTAGATGTTGCCAATTGATATAATTTGACCATGATGCATAAATATAAATCAGCACCTACCTCTGAGCCTGGCACATGGCAAATTTCAGTAAGTGAATTCTGTTTGCTGCTGGTTGACCTTGTGCCTGGGGCCACCGTAAGAAATTCAAAATCTGGTAACCAATTTGAGACACTTATGACCATTTTTTTAATCTACAAAAATGTTAAATGGTATTGCACATCTTAAAAGATTGGATGGATTCTGAAAAAAATATTTTATTATCATCTGAATGAATGTAATGGAAAAGTTTAGTGAGAAGTTAATAGCAGACAACATCAGAAAAGCATCTATGACAACAAAGAAGTTGAAACTTATCAATTTATCTGAATGAGACTAACTCAGAACTAGGCAGACTTAACAAAAATTTAGTTTACGAGTCCTAGAAAAAGTGGCTCATGCCATCATGCCATTTTGCCACCACATTTACAATCATTGATTGCACAATTCAGGTTGGCTATTTAGTCTTCTGTGATACAAATGGTTCGATGTTTTTCTTGGCTGAAATGTGCTTCCAAAAGAGTCCCCACCCCTCAGGCAAATTTAATGCAATTAAAGAACACCTTGCAAAGTCTTGGAAAGGACTGAGACTTTTAGAAAAAACCCTGACTTCACTAGATGCAGAGTCTTGTGAGCTTGTCTGAGTTTCTGGTCCTCTATCCCTAAGTGTGCTGTGTGATATCTTCTTTGTTTCAAATCTCCGAGTTACTGCTTCTTTCCTCTGACTGGCCCACTGGGTACAGTTTTTGTTTCAGAGATCCTCTACTGGGCACTAATCTTTCTTTTAACATCCTTTTGCTTCCAGTAACTATCTCTGAGGGAAAAAAATAGACTCAGGGGAGACAGCTCTTGGGTTAGTAACTTGCAGATGGAGCATGAAAAAGGAAGTAGGAAAAGGCAATAAAGTTAAAAGAAGAGTTTTCAATGCTTGATTGGAATCAGCACCACATTCACTTGCCACTCCTCTTTTTAGTGAAATATTTGACAAAGTTTTTTAGAAATTATGATCTTTAATTTTAGCAAATACATCTTAAATTTTCAAACTGATGATTAAACAACTTTTTTGCAATTTCCATTTAATAAAGTAATTTTATTAGATGATAGCATGCCAACAATGTCAATCATACTTAACCTCTGTATATCACAGTATTTGTGCTTTCATATTTATAGAATTTCATAGTTCATAAAGCACATTACAGTAGTTGCTTCAAGTGATATTTGCAGAAATCTCTTAGAACTAAATATTTTATGGATAGAATTTTTGCATCACAGAGAGATTGTGACAAAACCTAGTGGGTTTTACACCTGGAAGTAGAAAGCAGGTGTTTTGATGGTAAATATTGTAATTTTTAGTGTGCAGCACTATATTGCCTAGTAGAAATTAAGTCAGTTACTCCTTAGAGATAAAGCTCATATTAAGAAATCATTTCCCCTCCTTCCATAAGCTTAACAGGTACCCATAGAATATGTTCACTTCTTATTTTAAAGTTCCTAAAATACACAGAATCTCACATCTGCCTGGAAGAATTTTCATGCTGAAACTTAGCCAAAACCTGATATTTTCCTGGGACTGGTGGTATAAGACTGTAATACTGGTAGTACTCTGCAAGGCTCAGTCTGGATGGTCCTGCATCATAACAGGTTGCACCCTGTGTAGCTATCTGGAATGTTCTCAGTTTTACTGTTTTCAAAACTCTAAAATCCCTAGATGCTACCAAAAAGCCATGTATCTGCTAAAGCTTTATTAATTCAGTATTGTATGAAAATACATTGTATAACTGCAAGAGACATAACATATTCAGGGTTTAAACTATAAAATAGGTATTTATAGGCATCGTGCTGACCAAATCTGAAATTCATGGGTTTTCATCATTTGTGGGTGTTCTAGGAATGTAACCCCCATGAATTTAGGGGGTCCACTGTAGTCTACTGCCTTTGTTCTTAGGTTGGACATGTTAGAAGGAATGCACTTTAGTTTCTTCCTTTGGAGCAAGTTCTCATTGAAGTACTTGCTTTTATTTTTTTCTGTAAGATATGATTTTAGAAGTAAATACCCCTGAACGAACATCTCGGTTATATTATTCAACAATTTCCTTAAGCAATTCCTTTAATATGTATTTTAAAATACATTTTAACTACAGGACTAATCTCTCAACAAATTGACTCAACAAAAGACTTTGATTGCCTTCTTATGAAATCACAGCCTCACCCAGATCTTGGCCAATAGCAGCATTTACCATCGCCTGGTAATCACACATGTGAATCAACCAACTGTCATTAGTATTCACATTTCTTAACTTTTACCTTACTAAAAATGGAAAGCTAATTCTATTGCTTTACCTGTTCTTTTTAAGCAAGTGATCGCTGATGCAACGTTAGTCCTCAAAGTAGAAACTTTCACAGACTCTTTTTGATTGAACTATTTCTTTTTTAAATGAATATTTTATCAATAATCTCTCACCATTATGCAAGGCATTTCCACAAAATTGATTTCTTTTTTCTTTAATTGGTGTAGTCTACTACTAAGTCAGAAAATATTGTCATTTTTGTTTGAAGAAGAGATAACAACATGGAATTTGTCTGATTATATGTTCTAATTATCTTCCAACAATTAATTCTGAAAAAACATTATGGTGACTATGTCATGTCTGATTAGGCCTTCTTTCATCTAATAGTGTCACAATGAACACCTTTCCAATACTTTATTTTTTCACTAGTCTTGAGTGCACAAAATGCTTATTTGACAATGCAAAGTTCATTGTATTGTTTTGTTTCCATTTTCTGAAATTATATATTAAAATAGAAACTTGAATGACAATCCTATCAAATGAATTTGAAAGTGGTCATCTTGTTCTCTTATCTGTGTTAAGATCTTTTGTCTGGTGAAAATTACATTTTCTTAATTCTAATATCTCCTAAAAGACTCTTTATTTGGTAATCTGGGCAATCAAGGCATATAATTGAAAGATCAAGCAAGACCATGGTTGGGCAGTCGGATGAAGCCCCGTGAAGCCGACAATGTTTACCAGAATTGGAGAGCTGACGAGGAATAGTTCAGGAGTGCTCCCAGCAGGCTATGTGGAGACACGTGCAGGGCCGACATGTGCTGGATGGTGAACTCTGTCAGAGTTCGACAGGCGATTTAATCTACAGTGGCATTATTATGCTCTTACTATCCTGCAGCACTCCTCATCTTAAAAGGGAAATTGTGCTAGTGTTTCATAGAATTCTGGATGTTCAGGGTAGTCTGTGAGGGTGTGTTTGTGTGCTTTCAAGCACATTTGCTTTGATAAAATTATATATATATATTTTTTGATATATATAATTATATTATGATAAAATTATATATATATATCGTTTTACTTTGTATATATATAATTATATTATGATAAAATTATATATATATATCTTATTTTACTTTGTACATGCCTATATATATATGTATGTTATATATGAAAAATGTTAACTGAAAAGTGCCATGAATATAATAAAATTTGGTCTCAAAATTTTCAGTCCTATGGCTAGAATTCTCTTTGTTTAATTAATTTGTCATCATTAATAATTAAGCAGTTTTTAATTGTCTGACATCTTTTCTAATGCCTTAATGATAATTGGATAATTCTTTAATGCACATTTGATTTTCTGCGCATTCCCACTAAGTCCCTCGGGGTAAGGTACTGAAAGTGATAGTGCCCTCACAGGACGGCCATTGTTATGGTCCTTGATATAAATTGTTAAATAACCAAAAAACTTGTGAACTCATATAAGCTCTTAGCAACTAACTGCCTGGTTTACTGGGGATTTTTGTTTGTTTGTTCATTTGATCTTTACCTTTATTAATACATGTTTGCAGTACATAATGATTACATTCAATGTGGGGGATTGTTATGTGTACATAACTCTTCAATTCTCTTTCTCCACCTCCTTCCACTCTTGTTTTTCCAGTATCAGATTCATTTATTTATCTTAAAAGACTTTATAAAGCAAATTATCATATATACAGATTGAAAACTAGACTAATAGGTCAAAGAATATATAAAATATATAAGACAATTATTCTAAGTCAAAGTACACTTTTAGATATTGCCCTCACTGGATTACATTTTCTTTCCTTTTTTCCTATTATGTGTCTTTTATTTTTTACTTTACATATGCATTCAGTTTTTCATATGAGTAACCATTTAATATTTAAGCTGTGTATTTTGCGTTATTTCACTTAATATTATGGTCTTAAGATGCAGCATGATTCCAAATATATAAATCTTAGAAAGGGTCTATGTCTCTATCAGCAGATGAATGGATAAAAAATGAGATGTTTGTATACAGTGGAGTGCTACTCTGCCATAAAAGGATAAGCTTGAATCATTTATAGAGAAAGGGTAGCATGTTTATTGTGTATGTAGAAACTCTGAGTTTTAGCTAAAAAACATTCTCGAACTCTGAGGATAAAAAGAAATCCTTTTTGTCTGTGTTTATTTGATCGGGTCTCCTTCTCTTGTCTCTTACCTACAGCTCTCGAAGGTCATGTTCATCCCCTCTCCTCCAACCACAGCTAATTCTTCTCTGTTGACTTTGGATCCCTTTGCCTTTAATTACTCATTTCAGTTGAATATGTACCACTGAATCTATACTCTATTACCCTCAGATTCATTTTTGACATAAAGCAAGAGAATAATGAAAAATACTGACTTTTTGTTCTTTCTATTTCTATGGTAATAATTCTCAAAACAACATTTTTCTGACTAACAAGAGGGAAAATTTCAAGGTGGAAAATGGATTAAACAAAGTTACAATAAATTATATTTCTGGTAAACTCATTACAACTTTATTCATTATTTATGCATTTTCTTTTGTGAAATGCCTCTTTATCTAGCTTGTACCTTTCTTTCTCTATTATAAGAACTAAATAGTCTTAATGCGCTACTTAGATTTGGGTTTGGATCCTCTTATTTTGATTTTTCCTAGCCAGATGACCTACTCTGCAAAAAGGAGAGTATTTTGTAGTAAAAAAAAAAAAAACCTGTTTTTTCTAATTTTCTCAGAAATTCTCAATTATTATTTTTATTATTCAAAACCAGATCATAAACAGAATTCATTTAAGACTTTTAATATTATCATTTATTTATTCACAATTTTTTCAAATATAAATGGAAAATAATCATACTAAAGATAATTATTTCCATAATATTATAAAATTTTTCTTGAACTCAAGCTTTAAATTACATTATGCTATAAATTTCATTTAAAATTTCAAGAAATGGTAATTTAGATAATCTTTTTGTTTTAAAAATGTAAATATCTCAGGGTGCTTTTAGAAGAATCTGTAATGCATGTCAGACCCAGGATTTAGTTTCATGTATGAGGAGTTTGGGTTTCTGCTCTGAGACAAAAATAGAAAATAACTGAGGTATAATTTATAGTTTATTTGTCACTTTGGTAATAATTATTAAAATAGATTAGTGCCATGGGCTGCTAATTCTTTCACTAATGAGAAACAAACAAGTTATAAAACCTTGTAGGTGAAAGTCTAAAGATAAAATACAACCCTAACACTCCAGAAAAAAAAAGTGAGAAAACAGAAAAATAGATATATATTAATTTCTTGAAGTTGTGAATGTAGGTCATCTCTCAATCAATAAAAATTGTAAGACAATGAAGGAGCACAAGAGGAGCACTGGGAGAGAAAACTGATTGAATTCTACCTATTGTTACAATGACTTAAGAATTCTTAGAATTTAATGCAAAGTAATACCTTGGTATGATGATGAATATAACTCATCAAATTTGATTATATCATTTTATTGTACATTCTCATGTTTGTAGTGATATTGACAGAACTTGTGGTTTTTCTAAGAAAAATGATTACAGTTTGCAATGACTATTGTAGGATAATTTTGAGGAAACAAGTGGGAAGTACTTCCTGATTTTCTTTTTAAGCAAAGTTTCACTTTGTTCCTATCATGTATTAGTTTAAAAATTTATAGCAAATAGGTTTGAGATGAAGCTTAATTTTGTTTGCTCTGGATATAATCTGTTGAAAGGCAAGCAAGGCACTGTGTTCCACATTGTACCATTTATTGATAGCATAATTTTTAAAAAAAGTAACAGATCCTACATCAATTTGTATTGTTGAATGTAGCACCAATGCACTATTTTGTCAATAGATTTCAGGTAAAAAGGTTGAACTGACCAGATCAATACTTGAAATTGGTCAGATATTTGTCCAAGTAACCCATACATATAAAAATATCTGAAACATTTAAAAACCATTGGTATCTGAAATATATATATACATATACATGTATATTTATTGCTTGAAGTATGTATATATATGTGTGTATGTAGCTTGCAATATGTATATATGTTTATATTTCCTAAAACACTTCAAAAGTATTATGTTTCAGATTTTACTTAGTTGTAGACACAGACTATCTACCTTCTCTCTGCAAACAAAATACACTGTAGAATTTTTAATGCTTACAATAGGTTTTCCTCATACACAAGAAATCTCATGTAATCCATTTTGTAACAAAGTTTTCCAACTTGATACAATTTGATGACTTTCCTACCTTTGGCCTGTCTTGATACAGGTGTCAAACTATGTGCCTAGCTGAACTGTACTGAACACATGAGGAGAATGCATGGTGGCACATAGTTCAGAAGTTATGAAAATCTGCAAGAAAATCACACACTAGACACATGGAAAAAATGGTTCCAAGGTACACCAAATGAACAACTTTAAAGAGTATTAATGCTAATGTCAGTATTTAGGAATCTACTGCAACATAGAACACTTTCATTTATCTTAAGTAGTTTTGTCATTATTCTGATTGTGGGACCCAGATATGGGCTTTTAATAATTACATGCTTAGCAGGAGGCATACTGTCATAATTAAAAGTATTATCGCTTGTCAAAAAAATCTCAGGGCTTAATGGTACATCTTTAAGCCATAATACTAAAAACCAATGTGATGGAGTACATATATATTTGAGATGTTATGAGACATATAAGATGATAATTAGGTGAAAATATAGGCTTTCCATTGCAATCTTAATTTCAACATTTTTCAAACATTTTTTCAGCATCTAATGATACGTGACTGAGAATATGCAAAGTTGAATATATAAAGAGACATAAAAATCTGTTAGATAAAACTTTTTATAGTGCATTCTGTAGCAAATTTGAGATTCATTGAAGAGAATGCCAAAAGAGTGGTCCAATTTATAAAATATTGTTATAATTAGAGAAACCTATTTTTGTTATTTTATTTTAATGATACTAACAGAACTTATTTAAATAAGGAAATAGAAGGCAAAAAGTAGAGAAAAATTACATTAGAGGTTTAAAAGGTTTAAAACTGGGAAACCGATAAAAGGGGTTAGCTCTGCAAAACAAGGAAGTGGGAAAAAATCACTAACTTTAATATCAGAGACTCAGCCTTCAGTGAGACTCCGTAAGTTCTATTTTCATCAAAATCAGACAGCATTTCTCAATGCAGTCATATGTGACGATGCTTTTTCAGGTCTCGTCCTCCTCTGTCTTCAGTCAGCAGTGCCCCACAGTGTGTCATTAGCTACTTAAATCCTTCCCACAATGAAGGCAACTTTTCAGAGAGCTTTTCTCTGATCTCCTTAGGCAAAATATGTACAAGTCAGTATTGAATTTTCCAATATCGTTCTTGCTATTGAGGATTTTTGTAATTTTATGTAATATTTGAGTTATTTATGTTTGTCATGCCCCATTAAAAGATAAACTCCTTAAATGTGGATACACTTAACAAAATCTTTATTCCCAGAATGCCAAGAACAGTGAATCATAACAAATAGCTATCAAAGAGTTGACTGAAATGGGACTAGCATAGAACAGTATAGTGAAGCCGTCTAAAGGAAAAGAAAACTATAGTAATCTATAGCATACTGGTAGAATTTGAGAAAATAAAACTGAAATTCAAAATTCATGTGACATGTGAATGAATTCCACAAGCTATTATGCAAAGTAAGCAAAGTAAGATGTTGGTGAAAGGGTTTAAAACTTTGATTAAATAGAATAAATAAGTTTAAGAGGTCTATTGTACAACATGGTAGTGATAGTGAATGGCATCTTGAAAAGCACTAAATGATTAGATGCACATAAAGTGGTTTTACTATAAAAATATAAAGTGAAGTAGTGCTTATGATAATTAGCTAGAGTTAGTCATCCCACACCAGATACATACATACACATAGATATATACATGTAAATATATAACATATACCATATTTGTATATATAAGTTTAAAGAATCACATTATATATGGGAAATTCATATACTATTAATTGTTAATTAAAATATAAGTTTTAAAAGGGGGCAAAAAAGAGCTACACAATAGAACATATTGTTTAAAGAAATCTAAAAGGATGCAAAAGTAATTTCTGAGTTTTTCTGAGTTTCGCTGTATTAGCATCCCCTTTGAGACAGGAAATAAAACACAGTGTGAGTGATCTCTCTTTGGTTGTATTTTGTTTCTTTATTTGTATACTGATCAAAGGAAAAGCCTTTACTTATGAAAATCATTGTGCTGTAAATTTTGATTGTTGTGCTTTTCTGAGTCTAATTTATATTCTGCTAAAATCTTCTGCAATAAAGTGTAGGTCAGTCCTAGTGTTGTTGTGCGGAAACTCACAGGAAAGCAATGGTACACAGGTCTAAGAAGAATCATTGGTGCACATTTTAGCTTGATGTATAATAGGCATAAAAATGGTGAAAGATGGAGAACTGCAAAGCGTGTGTGTGTGTGTGTGTGTGTGTGTGTGTTTGCTTTGGTTTACTAAGTGTTTCATAATATGATACACTGACAGATTTCTTAGGCCTTAAAAGAGGCACTCCTTCTTGTTTCTGGTAATTAATAATAAGCTGTTTTTGAGCAATATGGAATAAAAGAATCCAGATGGTGAAAACACACAGATCAATATTCCTATTGTGATTTGAAACAACTTCAACATTTACTAGAACTGTGGAGATAAAATTGATAGTAAACCAGAAAGACAAAAAGAAAAAGTTTATCACAAGCCTAGACGTGGACTGTGAGACACTGGCAACATTTGTTACATTCAGTTCTTCAGAGCAAATAGCACGGCACATGGGAACTGAAGACAGTATTTAAGCTTGTTTGCAATATACTAGGAATTGAATTGTATTTTCTCCATCTGTTGTTATTTTTTTATTTCTGAATCCCAGTTTAAAACTAAATGGAGTACCATTGTGTGTGTCTCCTAAATGACAAACATAGTACCTGTTAAAATCTCAACTCTTGGCAGAATAAAGAATTAAGTCCAATTGCCGTCATCCGAGCTTTCCCTCCATTCAAATAAAAAAAAAATTAGGTAAGTTCTAAACTCACAACTCATCTCTGACTGCCATGGTTGCAGCAAAATTGTGTATTTGAAGAACTGACTACTTCTCTAGCTAACTCCCCAGTGCACAGTTATTCCACTTCTATTTTCATGAAATGAGCAACTGCTATTGTGCAATGCATCTGGAGGTCATTAAAATGAAAGTTGGTAATTTCTGAGAATGGTGCTGGTAATAAGATTTACTTTGTTTTATGGCTAAGTTTTTATATAATTGCCCAGTTGTTTTAAATGAATTTTCTAAAATCTGACTATAAATGTCAGCCTTTGCTAGCGAGGCTAGTTCCCATTTACGGAAGAGGTACATAAGCTATGCTCAGTGGTGTGACATCCGTAAGTACTATAAAAGAAAAAAGAATGGCTTTTTATTTACGGAATGGTCAGAGATCTGTGGATTATTGTAAACTGCCTTATTTACATATATTCATACTGAAATATTTACTTCTGGGTACAGTGCTGGACTACTTATCTGAACTTTTGAAGACTTTCCAGGGTCTCCCTTATTAAAATGAGAACAATGAATGATTTTTTGAACAATATGATTCTAACATCTGAAATTTGGAGACTCACTACTTATATACATCTTCATGTTTTAGGGGAATAAAAGGAAGGCTTAAAAAGAAACCATTCCAGTTACAAAAAACAAAAAGAACTGAATAAACTGTTTAAGAGATATTCAACTTCGAATATCTTTTCCATGATACTTTTTTAGCGGTTAGAAAATTCTCTGTAAAATCCTACATACTGAACATGTTTGATTATGCTGGCTTCGCAGTCTCTGTCATACTGCTCACTATGGTTGCAATGTTGCAAAGGCAGCCGAAGACAATATACAAATGAACAAGCATGGATGTGTGACAACAAAACTTTGTTTAGCAAAACCAGAATAGACTGGATTTGGTCCACAGGTAGTTTGCTGACGGCTACACTGGACAAATGAACAAGTGATGAAAAACTTTCAAGTTTTCTTTGTCCCTTGGCATAGTTATCCTTCCTGGTTTCCTTTTTATTTCTTTCCTTTCCCATCCAAGTTTCTTAGAAGGAAAGTTCATATATAGAACCGATTCCTACTGGACACGTTACCTGTGCAGTCACACAAGGCCTCACACTGACAACAATGCAGGTTTGGGGTTAAATACTGTCCTGCTGAACTTCAAATCTAATTTTGATGTCTTGAAATCTTTAACTGTCTTTCAAAAAGACATCTAATATTGTTCTTGTGTAATGGACCCCCAAAATTACATAGTTCATCCTCATATTGCATGTGTTATTTCATAAATAATTTGTAGTTTGATTTCTGTTCTAGAATTCGTGTAAAATTCTTCTGTGGAAAGTCAAATGATCATCTTACATGGATCATTATCTTTTTCATTTTCAAACTAGAATGCTTTTGATTTACTCTAAGCTTTTGACCTTTCTACCAACCACTGTACTGTCCCAAAATTAATGCTAATTGCAAATACAACACAATTGTTTGTTCTTTAAATCATTAAAGTCTCTCTGAAGGCGGAAATACATGTTCCATGATCGTAGCATGCCAATCATTATTCTGGTGGGGATACTGAGCCTCTCATGGATAATTTTCTAATGGATTGTGATGCACAGAATTGATAACAAAAGTGTTGGGAGGCTGAAACTACAAAAGAATGATGCTAGTGCAGCACAGATATTATTAACTGCAGAACTAGCTGCTGTTTCTAGGCTCAACGATGGAGACCAAGATAGGACACAGTACAACACAGGAAGTTATATTGTTCTGTTACCTCTAATGTGGAGGCATCACCCTGCTGGCTCCGGTTCTTACTTCTGAGGGGTACAGGAAAGATGACATGAGAATGCTAAATGAACTGGGGGCTGAAACTGTACCTGTTTGCTACTGGAAGGAACTGGCAAAAATTAGAGTCAAAAAAGAGATCTTTTCCTTCTTTGTCCTGCCTTTCAAATTCCATCCATACATTGAGGTCAGACACTATCAGGAAGTGGATTGGCAAGATTTGAGGATCACAGTTCTTGGGTTATCTGTCTCAGATTCCCAAGTCAGAATACTGAAGGTTGAGCTTGGGTTGAAAAGCAATAAATAAATATAGTAAATAACATGTGACTGGTTACTCCAGAGAAGAGCCAAGAAAAAATACTTATCTTCTGTTATAAAGCCATGACATAGTTAAAATCATCTGTACATTGTATGCATTATTTTATTTTGTATTTTCTTATGTGTTCTATAATATAGAATGATGACTTTTACTTAAAAGCACAAGTGTATGTGAACATCTGTTTCTACTTGGAGCACAGAAAACAAAACTCCTTTAATACTGTGAGGTTTCACAATATTCACAAGAATTATTAACCATTTGCATAAGTGTTTTATGATAAATATAGACTTTCTTCAGAGAGAAACACAAACAAATATACTCCCACAATGATTGGTAGTTGGTTTAGAGGATTATTTTGCCCTTTGACGTTCACTCCTAGACACTATTTCAAGAACCCCTAGATACAGAGGAAAGGATGGCCTCTTTTCTAAGTTCCTTAACAGAGTTCTAGACAGGTATCAAGTTCTTTCCAGTCAAGCTTAGAGTCTTTGATCAGTGATTCCATCCTGTAACAAATAATGTGACAACTTTTTTTCAGAAACTGCTTTGGCTGGGGAGAAAACAAAACAGAACACAAGCAGAAAACTTAAATAAGCAGATAAATTACTCTTCAGAAGGTTTTAAGGAATCAATATGATGTTTTAAGTTGTTAATTGGAAGATCACTACATTTATCTGCCTAGAAATAGTGTCTGCATGTGACACTCTCTGTCAGAGTATTACAGGAATAAGTAAATTGGGTGACATTTCCAAAATGATGCTAATACTTTATTGAACAAGAAATGGATATGAACAGAGAATGTAGGGCACAGTATTCATGTTACCACTTAGATGCTTAATCAAAAAGAGTAACTCTTTTGATGGCAAAAAAATCAATAATTAGAGAAGAAAGTGTCCTGTGAGGACTTTAATGCTATGTGTTTAACAGTAATATTTTTACAGCCCTGAGAACGAATACACCAAAGTTTATGTGCATGTGTTTCAAAGAGTAATATAGATTCGGGTGGATGAAAAGCTGAATCTTTGTATTTGCCTCTGCAGTAGGTCAATGAACACTGGCATAACTGTTCATCTTTATGAGTTGTAGGAGTAGCTGTTTCCATATTTTAGGGATTCAGCTCTTTTAACAGAAGGAAGAGATGTTTTGACTTGCCGCAGTCAGGAAGGGACATCTACTTTAGGAGCTGCACACTGTACTAGATGACTAGTTTTTAAACTTGGATTCACAGTAGAATCACTTGTACAACTCTCAAAGTATGCAGATACTGGATTCAGTCCTAGAAATTCTTTTCTTAGCTTAGAGTGTAGTGTATGCACAACTATTTTTTAACGATTTTTTCGCAGGTGGTTCTCATATGAGCCAAGTTTTGAAAATCACAGCACCTCGTTTATTCTTGAGATTTCCATGTATGAAATAGGAAAACCTCAAAAGTTTTTTCATATTGCTTTTGCTCAAGGCTACGGATCCCTTCAGGTTAACTAGTCATAGACATATTTCGTTGTTTTAGTTGTTTAGTATAGCTAAGGAAGACTTTCTTCCTTTTTATCCTTTACCATTCCCTTAGCAACATTTGCATAGTATTTGGAGTTCCAGTGGAGAACGTGAGGCTTACCAGTGTGAAAGGCACATGAAACACTGCTGAACCATTGCTCTGAAAGCTTCTGCTCAGCAACTGGGTAGCAAGAGGAAACATTCTATGCAAGAGTACGATCTGAGTGTGCGAGACCTTAAATGGTAACTTGTACACCTGCCAGCCTCTTCTAGTCAGACAAGCGGTGACTTCCCTGTTCAGGGAGCATTGCCAGACCACAGTCCCTCCTGCCAATTCAGCTCCTACAAGCTTGGACCTGACAGTTTTTCAGGAAAGAGTTGCCCCTTGATTTCTTGTGTCCACAGAAATGAGAGCACAAATCTCTGACTACACCCCTGATTTCAAGCCTGAAATGTTAAAATTGATCCATGAACTATGTTCACCATTTCCTGATAATATTTTAAATGGTGAAACATTTATCCCTATGTTTTGAAGGTGAATAAAATGAAACACAGATGATCCAGGAATTGTTTGATGTTATTTGATAGTCAGTAGCAGAGCCAAGAACTAGACTCTAGGTTTTCTGGCTCCTGGATTAAAGCACTATCCACCAGATCATTGCTGACTCTCTAGTAATAGAAAGACTGAAATCAGACATCTGCTAAATATTGTATGTGACAAATGCTCATGCAAGTACTCTCTGGCTTGCTGGAAAGATTTTTAATACTAATGTGTTTCAGAATGCAATATGAAAGAATTACAGTGAACTAATATATATATATATTAGTTATATGTATAAATTAATTGAAAATTTATATATTATATATATAACTGAAAATAAATTTTCAATTATTTTTTTAACATTTCCACTAGATATAATAAATAGATATAACACATATTCTGTAAAGTGTGGAGAATATATTCTGTTATAGAATGAAAAATAACCTTAGAGGTTTATTAACTCCTTTTCCACGAACTCTTTTAAGAAGTTAAGAGGTATATGGCTAATTTGCTATAGTTTAAGGGTATCTTAACTACTTTGAGAAGTCAGTAGCCCAAAATTTAAATAAAAAGACTTATGTTTACTGAGATATGATGGAATTCAAATTCTCTTTATTTAAATGTGTCTTTATTAAGTCTGAATAATAAATTCTATTGACATAAACTTTCAATATTTCTTTTTCTTTCTTTTTGAAAGCAATCATCGCAGTATCATCAACACACTCTCTATGTGATGGAATAATTTGAGGTGTAGTCTCTTCTCTTTGATAATAAACCCAAGATGAGTCGAGTGTTGGCATACTCTTACTATGTAACTGGTTCTTCCTAGCTCCTTTACAGACTATCCACAGTCTATTTACTACATTTTAAAAAATTAATTACATTTATTGGTACATGTATGTATACATAATGATCACATTCATCATAGGAAATTTGTATCTGTACATGATATAACTTGATTCTTTTTTATACCATTTCCTTACGTGCCCTTGAAGGTTTTAAAAAAAATCAAACAAGACAGAGATTGTGTTATTACAAATTATATTTATGGATCAATCTTCTGTTGAAAGTGCATACAAAAGAAAACATTTTATAAAACATGTAAACTCCTGAGACTAATAGAGTCCCTAGTACTAGGGACTCTATTAATCTCAGGAATGTGTGTATGTATAACACACACACACACACACACACAATTTGGGAACTTTTATTTTTTCTTTTTACCTTTTGAGAACAGCCACACCATAATCCTATAGGATTTTTATTTCCTGATCACACCTAGGATTTTGCCCCTACTCGACCACATGAAAGATGTAGTCAAATGTTTTGCTCTTAAGGTTGTTAGCTGGAGGGATGTACAATCCTCATCCCAGAATTCCACCATCAAAGCCTTTGTACACTGAGTGCAGCCATCAGAGGTCTTTTCCATTCCTGAGAATAAAGAAGCCAGAAACAAGATATGGAGAGGAAATACACTTGACTAATGCCTGATTCCCAACTGCACAGCATGAATATTACAAATATTCTCTTGAGTCAGTCTGCTTATTTTATTACTTTCTGAAAACAATGAAATAATTATAAATAAAACAATATTTATAGACAAGTAAATCATTGTATCTAAGTGTTAGGATCTCTTTGGATATAGGATTTATTTCATTAATGTATGTGAAGCAATAATTATATGTAGTGAAACATACATTGAACTTCTTTTTAACTTTTCAGTTTCTTTTTACTTTTTTTCTGTGCTTCATGCATATTTCATTTTTTATCCCACAAAAGAAATGAGGTATAATAGAGTACTTCCTTATGATGAGTAATGAGCTTCATTAGACAAAAAAAGTATTTTGGAGAAAACTTTCCAAGCTAATTCCCCAAAGTGAGTTCAGAACGAACTATTTATTTATTTATTCATTTATATTTTAAATTTTTTGTGGTGTGAACCCAGGGCCTTATGCATGCAATGCAAGAGCTCTACCACTGAGTTACAACCCCAGCTCTAAATCAACTGTTGAATCCAATAAAGATGATTTTTCTTTTCCTAATCAAAATTTAAAAGGGAAAAGATGGAGGCTTTTATACTTGTATACTGCTTCTCTTTTTGAACATTGATTAGATATAATAGTTTGCATTTATTTATTTGTTTACTTATATAATATTTTTAATGTGCTGAGGACTAAACCTTCGAGAATGGCAGGCAAGTGCCCTAATACTAGGGCATACCACCAACCTGTAAGAAAGTCAATATACTGTGAGTAAAAAGATGGATGTTAATGTACTTCTACTCACAATCCCATAATTGTAGAGCAAAAACAATAAACACTTAATTTGTACCCATAATAGTATAAAAAATGGTATATGTGAAGATCAATTGTGCCAAAATATTGAAGAAGGCAAAATTATCAGCAAAAGTAAATTAAAAAGTACGATCAATCAAGTACTTTTCAAAAATATTCAGAGCAGAATCTAAAGGGCTTACAAGTTTTAGAAGAAGTGATCATTTTTCATATACAGAAAACTGAGTTTTTCCCCAAATGTTATTTAGCCCTCCCTTGTTCATATGAGAAGATTCTAAGAAAAAAAGCAGTCATACCTTTCACTAAGACTTAAAAAGAGGCCAAAATTTACACGGGAATCCAGAAACTAAAATGTTTGTTACATTTCTATTAATGAACCCAATCTTATAAGTTACAATTATACAAAATTAAGAATCCATTTCATTTCTTTAAATATAGTTGATTAGAGATAAATTAAATATTTGTTTATATTAAAGGGTTGGTGAGTGGAGACAATGGTGAAGGTGGGTTTCAACTGAATTTCACTTTAATAACTGATTCACTGTAATAACAAGAGCTCAAAATCCACTTCATTTGAATGAAGTTTATTTTCACATATAGGAATGCGATTTTATGTCTGTGTCTAAAAGTAGAAACGAAGTTTCAAAGATAGAAAAGCTTGAGGATCAAAATAATTCTATTTCAGGTACATTTTTGCCTACTAATACCTGATTCAAATATCTCACAGAGCCTCGGACACTGTAAAAGAACTGATTTTATGAAACATATGTTTAGTTGCAAGCTGACTGTCATGCATTGGCTGACACAATGTCACTTTTATGATATTGTCCTATAAAATAATTTTATTTATGTCAATTTTAATAGCATTTTCCCCATCTATCCTTCACTTTGGTTCTGAGCCTTAAGACTTTAACCAATATTAATCTACTGTCCTTTGTAAAAAAATATATTAATTATGAAAATTAAACAAAAAAGTATTTTTCTTCTCCCTGAGAAAGTAAATTAGTCACCAGTCTTTCAAATTTATGAACAAATTATTGCCTGTTGAAAAGATGACTTAGGTATTTCTTTATTTAGGTCTTTCTGGGATAAACAGTGTAGCATTATGATTAAAGCAGGCATCATAAGCTATTCCTAGAGTTTTCATTTCCAGTGCTGCAGTGACCCTGGTCTGGAATGCTGGCATGGGACGTCCTGGGAAGAGGCCACACTTAGTATGATTCTCAGGGTGCCAGTGTCATTCAGATGGTACTCAGTCAAGTAGGCTTTCCGTAAACATTCCTCACCATCACTCTGAATGTCTCAGAACATGTCTATGAACTTTGTGTTGTTAAAATGTCTACTGCATTGAGAAAGGTTTTAAGTTTAAAAGGGTCACTGTGTGATACAGGCTTTGTCATCCATTTGCTTGCAATTTGACAATAGATTTTAAATGATTCATCAGAAATACCTTTATAATGATTTTCTATTAAAGTTTTTGTTTAGTTATGAAGACAAGTTGAAAGACAGTAAAATTAAATGCATATAGTTTAACACTTTTATTGTTACATGTAATAGTGTAAAATTTATGTTAATTTTTATATCTATGAAACTTTTAAAATTCCCTTTGCCAGCCATAGATGGGCAAAGTCATATGGTACTAGTCTCATGATTTTTGAAACTGCTCTTTAAAAAGGCTTACAGAAAAAAATATTATATTTATTTTAAAATATTTCATGTTACCATAAGGATACCAGAGTGCATTGAAAATATTACTATTTATATGCCACAAATATGCAGTTTTCTAGGTGTATAGAAGAGAATTAAGTAGGTAGGTGTATTAACTCCTTGTGAACAAAAGTATGCTTTATTGCCATGAAAAGGTGAATGGAGTTTTGAGTTCTTGCCAGGAAGCAAATTAAGCAGTTGGAGACTCTTCATTTAATGATCTCATGAATCCTTATAATATTCCGTATGAAGTAGGTGACAAGTTGTATTATCCCCATTTGTATTAGAAGAAAAATGAGGTAGCTACAAAATTCACAATGAAGTAGCTACAAAAACCACGTGATCCATGATATTATATCACCATGAGTTTGTCATAATTACAATTGCATGTATAATAGCATTTGAGGTCTCTTTCAGTTAAATTATATCATTTTGGTTTGTATTTGATATCTTTTTATTAATCAGTAGCCACTATGTCCCAAAAATATTTTCCAGCTTGCTTGTGTCAGAATGTAGAGACTTTCCTATTTGTAGCAATGGCTACGTTAAAATCCCCCAGGAGATCATGCAGGCCTCACAGAAGACCCTGAGCTCTGCTCCACAATATCGTGTTGTAGGGAGACGTGGAACCCGCTCCCACTTTATGGACTTGTGTGATAAGATATTTCTCTAGCTTTCCTCACAACAAGTAAGGAAGCATGGCTATGGAAAGTTTGCTTTTGTAGTTCTACTTAACGAACCACTAAAGAAGGTAGAAATAATGTGATTAAAGGAGAATATATTAAAAAATAACTTTCATTTTGAAATTTCATGCTAACGACTTTCAAACAAAGTTGCAGTCCCAAGGTTTTCTAATTTTCTTTATTGTTTTATTTTTTATGAAGGTAAATATTCTAGTGAAATGTTCCTTTTATCATGATGAATATAAAATATTAACCCTCACAAAGGTTTTATTAATAGTTTCATTTTCTCTATTTTAGAGAAAATAATTGGAATAAATAATTTCATGAAAGTTTGGCTTGTATATTTGCCATTATATACAACAGTGAACTATAAAATGAAATTGTTAATGGCTGCAATGTTTTATTTCATGCATTTCTAAGAAGAGATGAGTAATATATTGCTAATTTCGGGATCGGAGGATCATTAATGTGCGTATAATTTACCTAGTTGAAATGTGTAATTAGGTCACTTCCTATTGTTTTCCTTAAAATCACCATGAGTCTAAAGGATGCTATTACTAGAAATTATCTAACATGACATATTTTTGTGTGTAGTCTCACTCCTGGAGAGAGCTCTTCAGTGTTTGCCATAGATGCGCCCTTCAAATGCTGAGAGAACACAGAGTAGCCTCCGAAGAATAAACAGTGGGTCAAATGTCAAAGCTCACAAGGATTCAAGACTTGAGAAGAATAAAATAGAAATACTTGTATCATATGTAAAGTAAGTTAATTGAGGTTATATTATATTATATAATAATGATTATCACCTAAAAGTGAGGAAAGAGATGTAAGGCAATAAAGACACTGTAATTTATTTTTCGATATTTTTTTTCTTAGAATAACCTTGACATACAAATACAGTTACTATTAATGTTGAGTCTACAAGTTAGTATAACAAATATGAGTTAGTATAACACTAGTATTTTATTTTCCTATATATTAAAAATAGGTGTTAAAAATAAGGTTTAGAAACAATTTTGTTGAAATTAGGGAATTAAAGTCAAGAACATGATTTGGGTTCTCACTTTGAGCCCAAGTTGATATATACTTTTTCTCTCACTTTGCATCTTAGAAACTTCTCAAGTCCTTATTCACTAAGTGGCTAAAACAAAAATCTGTCCACATTCCTGCAAAGATCTAATGAAAAATTCAAAAATGCCTATTCAATATTAGGTCTGTCACTTAGCAATTGCTCATCAAATTATTTGTATTAGTTTTATAAAACAAGAGTAGATTTTTAAATTTAGATACTAAATATGTTCTAATAAATCTTCTTTCAATATATACAGTGGTACTTTGGGCCACAAACTTAGTTCTGTGTTTCTGGGGAAGATGGTTCTGTTTAATATCCGATGCAGTTTGTGAACTGCTTGCAAACAAAAGCATTCTAAGTATTACTATACTTTTTACTTTCTTTTCTTCTTTCTTTCTTTCCTTCCTTTATTCCTTCTTTTATTCCTTTTTTCCTTCCTTCCTTCCTTCCTTCCTTCCTTCCTTCCTCCCTTCTTTCCTTCCTCTCCTTCTTTGAAGTACTGGGGATACAACTCATGAAAAGCAAACCACTAGCCCTGCATCCACTTTCTTACAAAACACATTTCTATAAAGATAAGTGTCAAGTAATTCTCCAATACCAGTTGTATTAAATTCAACTGTATAATATATGTGTACTTGTGATTCAATGAATATGTGATATAAATTACGGATAATTCAAAACTGAATTGCAAAACATGTAGAAAAGAAAAAAATCTTATTACAAAAAGGGATTAACATCTGGATCCTGAATCACTTAAGGAAAAAACATACCATAACATTGAGGTACAGTTAAAATGTTAATCCCTGGAACAAAGTGGAAAGAGATAGAAAGGTAGAGTCAATTTATTTGAGATTTATATTCTTGCAGTCTGAATAATTAAAGTTTGAATTGCATTGGAAATTTTGAGATGTATGTGCTCTTGTCCTTTTTCCTATGTATGTTAATTTTCTGTATTTGCTTTAAATAATATATTCTTTAGGTAGTGAGTCTATTATTTTTATTCTAAATTTCTTGAAATAAGAGATAAATTGTATAATATTAGAATGAAGACAACATTTCCATTTATTTTTCATTATATTTTATGAATAATAATAGATATTTCTGGGGAGGTGATATAGAATTCCCCCACCTAGAAATAAGAATCTGTGATGGTGTACAGTGAATCGTAACTATCATAATAAATGAGATGACTAGATTTCTTGCAGAGTCGCTACGTTCTGTTTTGAATAATTTTGTAGGATGTGTGTATGCTGTCTCATGTGTCACTGCAGCTAATTTAAGACCACTAGTGTCTTCTACAAGGAAAACTAATGATTTAAGTAAATGTGTGAACTCTGCTGAATGTACCGTGAATTGTGGGATTTTTTTCTATTTCTATGAGTCACAACATACTGCATCTGTGTTTCTCTTTCTCTAGGAAAGTTCTTCACCCTTGTTTGTTTGTTTCTTTAAAGTCATCAGTTTTTCAGCTAGGTCTTTTTTATCCTCCTTTTCCTCAATAATATTTTCAGCTATAACAGTCTCTTTCACTACTGTTGTGATGTAATTTTATATCCGCTTGATTCTTTCTAAATCATGTCACTTTTTGATCTTCTTAAAATTCCATTTTGTAATAAGATCACTGCAGCTATATAGCAAAGTACAATATTAAATTAGAAGTAACAAGACTATGCTATATTTTTCTCCTTTCTTCTACATAAAAAATCAAACATATTTCAAATAATCCTACTTCACAAACTTGCCATTGAAAAATTGTAAGAAATATGCAGTTCCACATCAGATATTTCTGAAAGTTAAACATGCAGACAAATATAGAAGAATTAATAGTAACCCAAAGGCCACAAGTGAAATTGGAATTGGAGTTGTGATTTTCTGATAGTTACAACAATTATGTATGGTCCTTTTTGCACACAGAGTTTGCATTCCTGAAAAATTCAGTAGTGTTTACATAAAACATGTGAAACAAATGGGTTATGTTTGTAAGTAACATAGAGTTACGTTCCAGTTTCATATAATTATGAACAGGATTTGGGGGGTTGCACAGGAAAGAGAGTTTATTATTCACACAATGAACTTCTGGAAATAGCTGTTCACTTACAGCAGGTCTGGTGTGGCTATCTAGAGTGAGTGCGGTCTTTAGAGTGTCAGGTACTGTACTGCAGTTGCAGAAGGGTAAGGCAAAGACAGATTTCCCGTTCAGGCGGTTTAATTTTCTGTCAGTGTGAAAGGAGGAGATACACATATGGACAGCGTTCTAGTCAGCCTGTCTGAATGTGACCCAAAGGGCAAACGTAACCAAAGGCTTTTCAAGAAGTCAGTGACCAAGCATCAGAAACAGGGCCAGATTCTTTATTATAGCATCGCAAGAGCAATAACGTTTAACTAATTATGCTGTTATTATGGCTACTTCTAGTAGTAATTATTTCTACATAGAACATATACTAACAACGATAGAACTATGATATAGTAGTAAGTGCACACAGTAGTCCCCCTTTGCCATGAGAAATGGGTAGGTTCTAAGACACAGTGACTGTGAGATCACGTGTAATACTGAACCCCTGAACCCCGCGGATCCTGTTTTTACCCTCTGTGCTAGCAGTATCGCCACATCGTGTCAGATTGTATCCTTCCTTTCCCGTCTTATGCTCTGCACCTCCATTACATCACTGTTACGCAAACTAAGGACCATTTTCACTGTGAAACTGTGAAATTTGATCACATAATTGAGAGAACTATGAAGAGACCCACATGAAAACGTGGAGGAAAGTGTGCCTTAGCTCCTGATTAAGACAGTGTAAGATGATGCAAGGGCTCATCATTCACCTGTCACATTTCAAAGATGGTGATCAGTTTAAAACTTCTGTATTGTTTATTTCTATAATCTCCCATTTACATTTTTGAACTGTGGTGGCCTTTTATTGATTTTTATTTGGACACAAAGTTCTTAGGTCTTACCAGTATTAAAAATCACATTTTTCACTTTGTGCAAGTGTTCATCACCGGCTGAGATATATAAATAGTTTACAACTTTATGTACCAGCTGCTTAGCATCTTTCTTGTATAAACAAGATTTTAACCTGGATAAATATTCTACGTGACATTAGAATGCTGTATGGGATGCAAAAAATTCCCATTGGGTAGGACACTGTCTCCTTTTAAATATCAAACATGTTCCTCAACCATTATGACAACAAAAGTCTATACAAATTATCACATCAAAACTGGACATTGAAAATTCATTCTCAGGGAAAAACTTCTGCTAAAAATGCACCAGTATTAAAGTATTCCATAAAGATTTATAAGAAAAATTTATGTTTTCCACTGGTATCTTTGGTGTGCTATTTGAAAATTATAACTAAATGAATTTCTTTTTTCTACATTTTAATAACTTAAGTCACTGTAATTATGTGGTTGAGTTTTTGCTGTACAAATGAAGAGAAGCAACAATAAAATCAACAATATGCCTCCTCATGAAGCTTAAACTTTTGAGAAATTCATACATCATCTTTAATGTTAGCAACATTCAGTAATAGCTTTTCCTATTTTTACAATGAGCCTTTTTTGAAAACTATGCACAATTTCTGGGTTGCACAATTAAATGACATTTATTGATTAAGCTATCCTACAGTCACCATTGTGGTCCACATAGTGTAATTTGCTGTGAACTCCATTACCACTGAAATATGAGTTTTTAAATCAATTTGTCTTTCAACTAAGATGGAATTTTTGGCCAGTCACAGAAACATCATAATAGAGCAGGATATAATGGAAAGAAGTGAGGGCTTCATGGTATTCCCGGCGCTAATTTCAATAGAATGACAAAAAGGCTGATCACAGAATAGTGAAGAAACGAAACGAAAAGAAAAGAAAAGAAAAGAAAAGAAAAGAAAAAAAGAAAAGAAAAGAACGGCTGGTGAAGAAGTGGAGGTGGTATTAGGTCTCATTAATTTTCAAAGAGAAGTTTGAAAGCAAGTGGATGGTAAGAAAATAGGTAGCTGAATGTCTCATCTTTCTATTTTATGCCTACTTTGCTAAAAAATTTTCAATTTTATGTGCTATCATTCTCTGGATATGTTAAAAATTACAGTAGCCTATAACTGATTAAAGGAAAATAGAAAAGGATATAAAATTAACTATTTTATGATTTATATTTATCTCTTATATATGTTTACATTTTAATCTCATGGAAGATCAACATTAAATATCTCAGACTTTGTTTTAAAATGTTGTCAATATTTTGTTCAGTCATAAAAAGCCAAATGAAAATCATAGTTTGCTTTATGTCAGTTTTTAGTAGAATATATCTAATTTTACAAAAATACTTTCTCAGACTACATAGCTCCTCTTATCTCCTCATACCTATGCACAGCAGCAGAACATTAATATATTTAGACCTTTTGATTGGAGACTTAACATTTACACTGGCATAAAACATTAATGCTATCATTCAAGCATGAAAATTCCAAATTAACAGAAACCAGTAATGCTATTCAGGCAAAGTGGGAATTCATGTGAGATATGGAAGCAATTGTATAAAATATGCTTTAGCAAGGTAATAAGAATCTAGTTTTAAGCTTTATTCTTTATATGTATAGGACAAGGTATTAATCCACTTACCATCTCTGCTTTGAATTATATGCCTTCTTTCTATGAATTTAATATCAATATCTGATCATGGCTCCAGTTTCCAAATTGGAACTGCTTACTTGAAATGTGGTTTTGTGCATAACACAATCAAATAACCCAAGTGCTATGTCAGTTTCTTCTTTCAAGTGGAATAATATTTTGTGTCCATGTTCCAGAGAAGGTCTATATTGTTCATAAGAAGCTTTCATTTAATGTTAAGAATTTTTGTTGTTTTCTTTTAATCAAGTTATTTACTTGAAAATCCAAAGGGATTAATGGTAACCCACAAAACACAGGAACTCACACTCATATAAACAAAAAACTGATTATATTAATAAGCTGAAATATTATTAATTAACAGATAAACATAACTGATATTTATTGTCCTCTGAAATTGATAGGCACTGCTATTTTTTATATATTTAAGTACTTTCATTTCTTTTTCTGTATTCCAATTTTAGCAAATTCAGTCAGCACAAGCCAAAACAGAAATATTTTTATGAAACTCGTATACCTTCAGTTATCATATATATTATTTGTATTCATTCCACATATAGTATTTGAAATCTATTCATTTGATTTTTTGTTGCTTTTAATTCTTCCTATCTTTTGGAACTCTTAGAAAAATAATGAATAGCTCAAATGTTTTTCCTCTAAACTTTAGTTTGCAGTGATGAAATCACGCCTGAGCCAGGCATCCAGTCCCTAGGAAGGGAAGACACTAATGAAAATTAGCATTCCAAAAGAATCCACTGCAGCTGTCATCATAAAAAGAAACTGATTAGTGGTTTGGACCTAGCTAACTCTGTAAATTATCAAACAAAATACCTCAGAAGCATCCATTTACGTATATGAAAATTACAATTTGAACATCACACTTAGAGCACGTTAATCAACTTCATTCTTTGTTTTTCTGGGTAATGAGGCTTCGCAGAAAGGTAAACAACCAGCTAAATAAAGTTGCTTTGGCAAAAATGGATTAAATATATTCATACATTTAAAAAAAAAAGAAACATACTAAGAGGTATATAAATACGGGAAGCATCCATTTGATCATTTATTTCCATTTTTAGTTCTAGTTGGACATTTTCCCTTCT